>LUCW03001381.1:132500-154221 GCA_001586965.3 Sphaeroforma sirkka | reverse complement strand
TTTGGCGCCATCCCTTAGGGGATGAAGCTGGCGGCACGTGCTATTATCTCTGAATTTGCAAAACCCACGTGTTGTGTGGCGACGAGGAATTTTCGTGATATCGAATATGGCGACGATAAAATTATTTGCTCCTGCGCGCAGAGAATCGATCGAATTCTGGCCACACACGACTACATAGGCTGGATCATGTACCCCATCGCAATCTGGGAATATACGGGTCGATCACGTATATGCACAAGCACGCAAAAGACATCACTATCTCTCATACGTTGTAAAGATATCGGGCTCAAAATGCGCTATACACGTACATTTTGTGCCAGAAATTCGCGTTTGCTAAGACATGGATCAAAACAAGTTCAGAACTCAGATCAGAATGATATCAAAATCATATACGACTCTATAATCAATCAGTTTTGGAAACGAGCACAAGACTGTTTCTACGGTTACTTCAGAAAGTAATCTTCATAGATCATGCACACCCTCCGCTCCACAGAACGAGTACTCAATGATGCTATAGTCAGGTTGTTCTCTAAACAGCGAAAATCTAGAAACAAGACAACCCACTATACCAAATACCACAGAACCAACTGCACATATTATTAGTTCGTTTTTAGAAAAAGTTATTCAACAGAGATGCCTTCTACAAGATACCAGAGAAAACACACTCAGAATTTATCCCGATAGACCATGATGTTTTCACTACAGGAAATATTATGGATGCAATTTTGAGATACGATAGTCGAAAAGGCTCAGGCCGGATGGCATACATATCGATCTCTTAAAAGCTGCAATAGAACCGTACCCTAGAGGCCACAAAGACCAGGGAAACCCAATCCCAAATCGCCAATTCTCAAGGTGTTGCACCTGTTATTCACTAAGATACTTCACACGGAGAGATACCTGATGCATGGCTATGCACTCTTATAGTACCTATCCCTAAGATTGATATACCGTTAGGTCCAGAGCAATTCCGACCTATAACGCTCACCCAGATATTAAGACGCATCTTCCAAATCGTGTTGCTCAGTCATATTAACAAATTAGATGCATTTAAAACACACAAAAGACAAGGTGGATTCAAATCCGGCTATTCTTGCTTTACACACGCACTGACATTACACGAATATATAAACCAGGCCAATCCTACAGATGCACCTACATCAGATGTTCCTAGACATTAAGAAAGCATACGATTCTGTGCGATTGGACAGGTTGTGGCGTTTACTACAATAATAGACATGTACCCACACAACTCATCAGTTTGTTCAAAAAATATGTATCTCAATGTGACTTCGCGCGTTACGTACCAGCAAGTGTTGGGTCCAAAATTCGCTCGAAAGAATGGATTGACCCAGGGCGACCCAATAGCCCCTACATTATTTAATATATATATAGACCCACTCTTAGACAGTCTCGAGAAAGTTGACCCCAATGGGTTTCTTGGCTGGGTAGATGACATGTCACTATACAATCGAAACACCCTGAAACTACAGCAGTGTCTTAATCTCGCAGCCGTGTGGGGCAGACGTTCTGGTGTTGAGTTCCACCCACTAAAATCACTATACATAGCACCAGAAAACCCAAAGGACCGATTTACATTTGTGCTCGATCAATGTAGTATACAATCCACTAAGACTGCGCGATACCTTGGGTTTCCAATGAGCCCAAAAGGAATCAATATAGTAGAGATGCTTGCAAATAGAACCACCACGCTTAGTAATGCAATAACCGATAGCGGTCCTTTCGGCTTTCGAGCTGGGGATCACTTGCACCCGCATAACAAGCTGATGATTTTTTCGAGTGTTTATACTCTCCAAAATCACATATGGACTCTGTTTTATCCCTTTAGCCGATAAATCACTCACTGAAGTGATAGACAAACAGTTATTCCAACTAAACTTTGTGCTCCATCGTGCTGTAGGATATATTACATCCACAGCGGCACAGAAAGACCCGCCTAAGAGTTTCACACCTACTATACGTAATTCGATCAAATTTTGTGGCTTGCTTGATGCTCAGGCACTGTGTGAGTGGCAATGTGTAAGTTTAATCAATCATATTAGTAGAATGTCAATCAGAAACCCACTGCAAGACTATATGAACAAACGCAAATCCGTTTTTTCACCCCGATGGGACTCACCATGCTCGCTCGCGAGAACATCTATTTTTATCCATATTATAAACTATACAGACAATTGAAGATTTTCTATACCAAAAAGAACCCAAACAAGGAAGAAGGTGCGCTACACCGCGAGGCAGCACGCGAGCTGAGATTTCGGCTCATCTACCCCGGCGAAGAAGAACGCTACCGATTCGACACACCGCTGGAACATCACAGCTTCAGCAGTCTTCTCTTCCGAGTTCCGACGATCTTCCTGTTCTACATATTACACAGGTTCTGTTTCACGCTAGAAAAGACCCCGGCAGGTCTCGCATGCATCGGCTGTAGCGCTAGAAAGTTCACTCCCACACACTTTACATGTCCCTTCGTGTTAGAGTTTGTGTCAAAACTGATTGCACCACAGAAAGGCGTAGTAGTTAATAAGACACTGCTAGATGCACTTAGTAGTCGCAAGCGCTATACAGACATGCTAACGATTCACGATCAACTAGTATATATACACAAGGGACCGATAGAACCAAACATACTCATAGAAAAAGTGTTTCCAGTGCCGCGTTTCATGACTACTGTAGTTCATACGTTACGTGTAAATGGTGCACACCCAGGCAATGAATTTATATGGCCATCACTGGCTAGTATAGATCGTGGCCAGCAACCCAATAGAGTACTGTGGATTGATAATCCGCAAATAGATTTCAATACGCTTCACCCAGAGGCAGCAGCGTACATAATCACACCACAGTATTGGAAACGCACACTACCCAACCACCACATTCACCCCCCTGTTCGATATAGATCAGGATTTAGAAAACAACATCCCAATAGATATCACTCTCTCTATATCACTAGCAGTCTAGATCCACCTGATTTTACCAAGTGTTGGCAAATATGCCTACGACAGATTTGCATTGACTTGAAGCTGAATAGCAATTATATCAACAAACATCCTGCGATGAAACGCCCACCTCCTAGAACACAGCCGCCTTAAGCGCCTACCGGCAGACACAGCTGCAAATCGCAACCCGGTGATGCGGTAGTGAGCTACTGGTCTCTCTCTCATATTCAGTAATACGAAATGCAAATCGGTCATAGTATATTCTCAGCACTTGTTTCCAACCAGTTTGGATTTACAAACTACTACTAAAACAACCCATAGAACTACATACCCAAAGAAACCAAGCCACATAGCAAACTAAACGCAGCGCAACAACTCAGCCATTAGACAGTTCAGTTAGCCTCTACCTGAGAAAACAGGGATTAAGGCACAAACTGCGACACCTGCCGGCCGCCACAGGTCTTCGGACACAAGGCATTATATATAGCAATAGCGTGTAAACAAATAAAGGTACCCCTAAAACCCTAAAACCCTAAATCGGTATCATCTACCGGTAATCCCTTTCTATTTTTTGATCACTCTATTATTAGAAATATTGGATCCGGACCCCGAAACTCAATATTTGATAATCCTGGGTTTTGGGTTTCGGATTGACATTTCTGATAATCTGGTTCCTAGAAACTACATGTGTATATACTTGCGAAACCGAAAGAACTGCAGCAAACCATGAACAAATCACAGTCTAGAAGTTTTGTCCGTTTACGTGCAACTTTGCACTTAAGACAGTTATAAACCAATTGGTCGAGCTCTAAAACCTTGTTAACGATGGGAAATCTATTTATGCTGTAGCTCTTACTGACTAGTGCTTTCTCAATATGTTTTGAACTTTAGGTTGCACCCACCAAACTAGCTTAGTATTTTGCTGTAGCTGCTGAGATCAGCGAGACCTGGATTCGCCATTTGCAATTAATTCTGCTTGCTATCTATCTCAATATCGCAAGTTTCAATTAAACATCTTTTTTCATTCGAACAGATCAATCAAACAGTGATCGTTCAAAACGCTTTATCGTATATACTGAGGTTTCAAAAAACATGCAAATTTCTTCAGCGAATCTCTCTACCGCTTTGGAGTGAACGATCGAAGCGGACAACACACGACAAACACGACAATGAGTGGCTACTATTCATGATATTGTACTTTATTTTTGATGGTTTTCTATATTTTATTTTATGACGCGTTCAGGTCAGAAAAGCACATTCAAAGTCTAATGCCGGATAACCAATAGTACACGGATTTGGATTATGGGCGAGAGTGGTGTGCATGGGCCGTTATTTTATTTCATGTTCTCCTTAGAATGTCGATCAGCTTTGAGCCGCTGATCTATCCACTGCGAACAATCTACTTCTCTGTACAAAGCAGCCGTGGAAGGGAGGACACTCAAAGTACTTGACACCGCTGACTGAGCCATTATTCATACCCGCTGCAAGTGTAATGTTTGCGTGTAAGTGGAATGTTCACGATGTTTACGTGGGGTAGCGATGAGCGTGTCTTTGCGCATTTACACGTTTAGCACAGAAGCACAATACACAAAAGTCTCCAATCCTGCATGTTAAAAGTCGTTGTAAAATACTTTTGCGTGCAGATACATGTTCGCATGTTCCGTACGTATAATACCTGAGCAATTTTATATATATCGATACATCTTGAAGACATGGTGTTTGTGGCTGTGAGAAATAATGCACTACCACTGCAGACCATTTGAGAACTTATGATGAGGCATTTAGAATGAACATATTTTAGGCACATAATGTATGTACTCGCCTACACGCAGCACAGATGCATAATTCATGTCCATCAACTATATGTATAAATCAAACCAGGACATCCGCATATTACTATGAAAGTCCAGGCACAAATTAACACTTGCACACACACGCGCCCGCATATATGTGATACAACGGACGATCCAAATACGATTAGCTTCCAATACAATTCAAAACGTATGAAAGTTTAAAAATAAAGTTCTCGTGGTCCAAAAATGGTTGGCCTTCTCTACGTAATACTGATAGAGATTCTCTTAAAAAACCTCATGTAAACAAATATCTAAGCTTAAGGAACTTGTCAAATTTACGAACAATCTCTAAAACTTTGCTGGCATATGAATAAGCATTGGGTTATATTTTGAATATATTCGATATTGCACACATGGGATAGCCCAGAAAATATCGTTCGTACATGCAGGTGAATTGATTACCACTTCATGTCCGTTTTCAGCGATTCATATTTCGAGCGACGGAAAATCAAAACCAGCATATGCATCTCTGTATATACATATAACGTAAACACACGACTCAACAAATTTGATTCTATTCTATAGAAAACCCCCCCGTTTCATTGACCTCGAAAACACTTACCATCTGTGTCCAGCTCAACGCCATACCAGGTGCCCTGGGCGAACTTGGTGAAGCCAATATACCTGTAAGGAATGCAGGGATGGGTATGCAATTGAGGGAGAGACATGTAGCTGTTAGTGAGTGTACGTCAGTCATGTCCCACGCCAGAAGCTATCGTTACAATGGCGTTGCAAAATCAGACTGACACTCTTAAAATTAACAGTGCTAGCTTAAGTGAAGCTGTGTACATTAAAACAATTTAACAAGACCCCGTTCGTAAATGAAGGCTATAATCCTATGTATCACCAATTTTTGTACATGAAGTATATCAATAACTAGACACTAGATACGTACATTTAAGATAGCAAAAAACTATACTTCACACTATTACAACCTATTGTATACCATAATGCAACCCGCCAATACCTGCTATATATTGTTTACACACAAATACACACTCATCTACGACATTCTCGCAACCGAGCATACAACAACGACAAAATATGTCATTGTTCGCAGCACACACATGCTACATTTTCAAGCAGAAAAACCTTGAGTGGTATTAAACATAAGCAGAGCCACGGCACTCGATGTGATCTCGCGATCGCTTGCAAGAATATCATACATACTGGTAGATATATCTACAAGACCACCATACGTATATAACGTATATATGAACATCATACGTATAAATGAACATCATGCATACTGGTAGATATATCTACGAGATTAGCATATATATATATGAACATCATGCATACTCACAGATATATCTACGAGATCAACATATGTATATATGAACATCATACGTATATATAAGCATCATACATACTCACAGATATATCTACGAGATCAGCATACGTATATTTGAAAACCATACGTATAATATTTATGAGCATCATGCCTCTCGGGGTTCGATTCTATTGGGGAGATAGCGAGTGAAGAATGGGATGTGGAAAAACAATGTGTTTATGACGCGAGACTGGCCTTGGACAGATGACATATAAATCTGAGAAGCTCGACTGTCCAGGGCTTTGCGTGATAGTGCTTAATTGCAATACGTGGCTGTATGTTCTCGTTGCATTGACGTACTTTAGGTTTCCTTTTGAGGAATGCAATTGTGTAGGGGTGAGTGCATACATACAGGCCCAGATGTACATCGACGTGACTAACTAGCTCTCAAGATAGGTAAACATTCAGATAAAACGCATATCTCAATACGTACGTATTCATTCCACACACAATCATATGCAAATACACACGCGTGCGGCATACGCCATGCACGCCCATCCACTCACCTGACGATGCCCTTGCCATCTTCCTTGGACGGGATGCTGACGCGATCGCCCAAATTGATGACCCCCACAATCCCCGACGCCGCACTCTCGGCCCGCACCTGTTCACGCACGCGCTGGTCTCTGACCTTCTGCTCCCTGGCCTTCCAGCTTTGGGTTGGTCGCGCGTCTTCAGCGTCGCTGTTTCTATCGCGCGCAGGAGAGCGCGATGGCGTATGTGCGCCGCTGCGTGAGCTTGTGCGCGAGGTTGAGCGTGACCGTGAACGCGAGGTTGAGCGCGAGTGCGACCGTGACTGTGATCGCGCGGCATCGTGCACCGCCTGTTCGCTGCGTGTTGCTGCGTCCCTCCGCGGCCTATGCCCAACCAAAGTATCATCCATGTGCGCGAGTGCATCCGTGAGCGTGGACGTGTGCCTGTGATTGCTGGGTATGTGTGGGTGCCCCTCCCTGTCAGCATAGCCGTGTATGTGTCTGTTGCACTTGTGATTGTCTCCACTGCCGTTGCTGGCGTCGTTGTTGCTATCTTTGTCATTGTTGGTGCTATTTTTGTCGTCGTCGTCGTCGTCGCTGCCTGTTGTGCTGATGACGCTGTTCTGGCGACTGAATGTGCGTGGCAGAGTGGCTGGTTGGTGTGTGTGTGGATCGATGACCATTGGCTGCCCCGTGGTGGTGGTGCGCGTGTGGTGTTGCGGCAGTCGCTGTCGTGATCGGTCGCGTCTCCTCTGCCTGTCGCGTGCGTCAAGATTAGTGCCTGTCTCCACGTCCCTATATCTATCTCTATCTCTGTCTCTGCCGCTGTCTTTATCTCTATCACTGCCTCTGTCCCTGTCGCTGTTCTGCCGAACGGATCTGTCTGGTTGTGTATGTGTACCGCTTCTGCGCTCTTCGTAGCATGGGGTGCGCGTGGTCACATCATCGGCTGTAACGGCGTAGTAGTCCTCGTTCATATCAAATACGGATGACCCATTCCCTGGTACTGTGTCCATGCCATTTGCCCGTGCTTTGTCTATGCTCTCAGCAACCCCTGTTGTCTCTGCCTGGTAATTCTCTCGTCCCATTTTGTGTCACGCAATACAAAGCGGGATGAGTCGGCGTCTATCCTTGCTCGGCCATCGCGCTCCCTGTCACGCCGTCTGTCGCGTTCCCTTCGCACTGCCGTGTTGACGTCTGCATCATGCGCGTGAGCTGTGTGTAATGGTTGCCTCTGCCTGTCCATGACGGGCTGGCCTTGACGGCCCTGAAATCCAAACAGGACATGTGTGGTTATGCGGATTTGCACAGACAGTCCCAAAATGCACACAAGACAGATCTAAAAGCGACAGAAGTGGACACGATACAATCATTCACCATTCATTTGCACTCACTAACAGAGGGTACATCAAGGAATACTAGACAGTACAATCATACAACAATACAATCATTCACCATTCATATGCACTAAAAGAGAGTACATCAAGGAATACTAAACACTACAATCATATAACAATACGCGATCATCCAGCGCCATCTCCGACTGATTTTCAGGTAATCTGTTAATTAGGACCACACAGCTCACGCCGATTGCACCCCTTGGCGGACACATGGTTGTCAGTAATCTGTGGAGAAACGACCTAACCCTAAACCCTAAAAAATATGACAAGCAATAGTGCTTAGACGGAAACCCACAACAATACGTGACGAGCTACGCTAGAGATCACGTAGATGAACAACAAAAGCGCATATACACATATGTAACAGTCACCTCTAAACTATGCAATGGACTCATAAGCACATATACACATATGTAACAGTTATAACTAGACTGACTTATGCACACATATACACATATACACATATGTAGCAGTCACCTCTAGGACTATGCAATGGACTCATAAGCACATATAAACAACATATGTAACAGTCACCTCTAGACTATGCAATGGACTTGTGGGCGTGTTACTTGAGGTTACTTTTTAAATATGAGCGGTACACTCTGGTATGTATTTAAACCCTAAACCGTGCACCCTGATACGAATGCTAACACACCATGTGTGCAACATACACATACACACGCACACGTAAAAAACATACACATAATTGTAGGTCTATGGATACGGTATGTATATGCATAAGCGAGCGCTGATTAGTAGGTATTTGTGGTTAGTAGGTATTTGTGGTTAGTAGGTATCTGTGGTTAGTAGATATTTGTGGTTAGTAGGTATCTGTGGTTAGTAGGTATTTTTGGTTAGTAGGTATTTGTGGTTAGAAGGTATCTGTGGATAGTAGGTATTTGTGGTTTGTAGGTATTGAGTAGGTATTGCTCATCAGCTGCCCAGCTGTCTCACCTGCATTAAATCGTGCATGAAGGACGTCCATTGCGGGTCGTCCACAGTGACGCCGCGCGTGTCTATGTCTGAGCCATGGCCACTGTCTGCGCTGCCCTGGTGCGCACAGTTCGTGTGAGGGGAGTGGTGTGGTGAGGTGTGGGTGAATGGCGTGTGGTTGTTGCTGTCGTTGTCGCTGTGGCTGCCCGTATCATTGGCTGTTGTGTGGTGTCGTGCGCTGTGCCCATGTACATGGCTCCCACCACCGGTGGTTGTAGTTGTCTGAGTTCTTCCGCGTGTCCTCGTGCCCCTGTCTCGGTCTCTGTCTCTGTCTCTTTCAGTGTCTCTGCTGATGGCGTTGTGTGTGGTGGTGTGTGCGTCGTGTGTTGGCTCCAGTCGGCGGTAGCTGTGCCGTCGCTGCATGCGTTTGCTGGGGCTGTTGTCGTCGTCGTGCTCTGGTCGGCTGGTGCCATGGTCTCTGATTCTGTTGCCATGGTTACCGGTTTCTCCTCCTGTATCCCTTGCGCCGTTGCCCATGGTCTTGGTCATCGCCGCTTGTGCCGTGTGTGCTCCTAAGGACGATCGCCGTATGGCGGGAGTGGTTACGTACGCCCCAGCGCCAGCGTCTGGTGCAACCCCATACGGCTGTGTGCGTGAGTGTGCCTGTGTGGTGTGTACTACATGGGGTGCCTGTCTTTGCCTGTCGCGTGCGTCGTTGATCATGTTCATGGTCTTCAGCCGCCCGTCCAGCCACAGCATGACCTCGTCCTTGAGTGTGTTTGTGTGTGCGATGTTAGTCGGGTGTGTGTGTGCGCTCTCCCGAGGATCGTCTGGCAGTCTGCGCCAGTGACTGTCTGCGTAATGGTCGGCTGTAGCATGGCCCTGGCTGTCTGCGTTTGTGTGGCCATTGGCTGCTGCCACCGTTTCTCGGCTGCTGTTGTATCGACTGCGCACTTGCGTGTCCACGTGTGCACTCGCCTGTGCCTGTGCCTGTGTCTCCTCCAATGTCTGTGTGTCTCTAGGCACAGCAGCGTTGCTTGGTGTGGTGAGTTGCCCGTGCGGCAATCGCTGCAGATACCTCTCCTCCAGACTCAGCACAGTGACGGGTGGGTTGGCTTGTCTGTGGCCATAGCGCTCGCCCACCGTTGGCCCTGCGCGTTGAAGTCCTTCGATTTCGTCTCTGAGTGAGTCCAATGGGTCTCTAGGTTTGCGCGCACTCCGTACGTAAGCGTCAGAGCGATCGGTGCTATGGGTTGCGTGGGGTCAAGGGGACGAGGCATTAGAACACAGAGTGATAGCCAAACAACGACGTTGAGGTGTGGATGAGGCATACACATACACGTACACACAGATATATACACATACATAAATATGTATACACACATACACAGACGCACATGTACACGTAGGTACAGGTACAGATATGATCAATTCGAACCAATAACAACATTTGAATATTTGTAACACATATAAATGTATAGTCAAGTCGTTAAGTACTGTATCTTAGGAATGCGCATGAAAACAATAGTAATTGCAAATACTTATGCACATGACGACCCTAACTATCAATTGTATGTAGCGGGACTCAAATGTTATGGATGTGATGATATATCACGCACGCCAATGGATCATCCACAGAACACTATTATTAAATGCCTCACTCACAGACTATCACAACGCAAGCATAACATATGCATACACAGTGGAGGGTTACCAACCAACCCTAAAACCCTAAACTAGAGGGCAGATGAGGTTTTCTCACCTCCAATCCCTATCACCCGGTCGAGCACATGACGTCTGCGTGTCTGGCGAATACATTCGGTGCAGACTATCTGTGTCCCGTTGGCTGCTGTTTGCAGAGGTAGTGATGAGGGTGCCAATTGCTGAAGCAGACCGCTCTTGTGCCTTCTCAGCCGCCTGTTCGGCTTCGTAGGCTCTGTTAGATAATAAAGAAAAGGAGAATTGAAAACGGAACGAAACTCTTGCGCCGTTATTAAATGGCACGATGCGTATGTTTTTTTATAAAAGAAAAGTGTCAATACTCTTGCTAGTATATGTGAAAGTACTTACATTCATGTATGAATCATTGTTAATATATGTGAGAGTACTCACATTTATGTACGAATGATTGCTAATATATGTGAGAGTACACACATTTACGTCTGAATGATTAGTAACATATGTGAGAGTACTCACATTTATGTATGAATTTTAGAGAGTACTTACAATCAATGATGAGAGTACTCACATTTATGTATGAATGATTGCTAATATACGTGAGAGTACTCACATTTACGTCTGAATGATTGCTAATATACGTGAGATTACTCACATTTTCGTCTGAATGATTGCTAATATATGTGAGAGTACTCTCATTCATGTATGAATGATTGCTAATATATTTGAGAGTACTCACATTTATGTTTGAATGATTGCTAATATAGGTGAGTAAGTACTCACATTCATGTCTGAATGATTGCCAATATACGTGAGAGTACTCAAATTTACGTCTGAATGATTGCTAATATATGTGAGATTACTCACATTTTCATCTGAATGATTGCTAATATATGTGAGAGCACTCACATTTATGTATGAATGATTGCTATTATATGTGAGAGTACTCACATTTATGTATGAATGATTGCTAATATATGTGAGAGTACTCACATATTCGTCTGAATGATTAGTAATATATGTGAGAGTACTCACATTTTCGTCTGAATGATTGCTAATATATGTGAGAGTATTCACATTTATGTATGAATGATTGCTATTATATGTGAGATTACTCACATTTATGTATGAATGATTGCAAATATATGTGAGAGTACTCACATTTTCGTCTGAATGTTTACTAATATATGTGAGAGTACTCACATTTACGTCTGAATGATTAGTAATATATATGAGAGTACTCACATTTACGTCTGAATGATTGCTAATATATGTGAGAGTACTCACAATTATGTTGGAATGATTGCTAATACATGTGAGAGTACTCACATATACGTCTGAATGATTAGTAATATATGTGTCACATTTATGCATGAATGATTACTAATATATGTGAGCGTACTCGCATTTATGTATGAATGATTGCAAATATACGTGAGAGTACTCACATTTACGTCTGAATGATTGCTAATATACGTGAGATTACTCACATTTTCATCTGAATGATTGCTAATATATGTGAGAGTACTCACATTTATGTCTGAATGATTGCTAATATAGGTGAGTAAGTACTCACATTCATGTCTGAATGATTGCCAATATACGTGAGAGTACTCACATTTACGTCTGAATGATTGCTAATATATGTGAGATTACTCACATTTTCGTCTGAATGATTGCTAATATATGTGAGAGTACTCTCATTCATGTATGAATGATTGCTAATATACGTGAGAGTACTCACATTTACGTCTGAATGATTGCGAATATATATAAGAGTACTCACATTTATGTATGAATGATTGCTAATATACGTGAGAGTACTCACATTTACGTCTGAATGATTGCTAATATATGTGTGATTACTCACATATTCGTCTGAATGATTAGTAATATATGTGAGAGTACTCACATTTTCGTCTGAATGATTGCTAATATATGTGAGAGTACTCACATTTATGTATGAATGGTTGCTAATATACGTGAGTGTACTCACATTTACGTCTGAATGATTGCTAATATATGTGAGAGTACTCACATTTTCATCTGAATGATTAGTAATAAATGTGAGCGTACTCGCATTTATGTATGAATGATTGCAAATATACGTGAGAGTACTCACATTTACGTCTGAATGATTGCTAATATACGTGAGATTACTCACATTTTCGTCTGAATGATTGCTAATATATGTGAGAGTACTCACACTTATGTCTGAATGATTGCTAATATAGGTGAGTAAGTACTCACATTCATGTCTGAATGATTGCCAATATACGTGAGAGTACTCACATTTACGTCTGAATGATTGCTAATATATGTGAGAGTACTCACAATTATGTTGGAATGATTGCTAATACATGTGAGAGTACTCACATTTACGTCTGAATGATTAGTAATATATGTGTCACATTTATGCATGAATGATTACTAATATATGTGAGCGTACTCGCATTTATGTATGAATGATTGCAAATATACGTGAGAGTACTCACATTTACGTCTGAATGATTGCTAATATACGTGAGATTACTCACATTTTCGTCTGAATGATTGCTAATATATGTGAGAGTACTCACACTTATGTCTGAATGATTGCTAATATAGGTGTGAGTAAGTACTCACATTCATGTCTGAATGATTGCCAATATACGTGAGAGTACTCACATTTACGTCTGAATGATTGCTAATATATGTGAGAGTACTCACAATTATGTTGGAATGATTGCTAATACATGTGAGAGTACTCACATATACGTCTGAATGATTAGTAATATATGTGTCACATTTATGCATGAATGATTACTAATATATGTGTCACATTTAGAGTACTCACATTTTCATCTGAATGATTAGTAATAAATGTGAGAGTACTCCATTTATATATGAATGATTGCTAATATATGTGAGAGTGCTCACATTTATGCATGAATGATTACTAATATACGTGAGCGTACGCACATTTATGTCTGAATGATTGCTCATATATGTGAGATTACTCGTATTTTCGTCTGAATGATTAGTAATATATGAGAGAGTACGCACCATTATGTTTGAATGATTACTAATATATGTGAGCGTACTCACATTTATGTATGAATGATTGCTAATATACGTGAGATTACTCACATTTTCGTCTGAATGATTGCTAATATATGTGAGAGTACTCTCATTCATGCATGAATGATTGCTAATATATGTGAGAGTACTCTCATTCATGTATGATTGATTGTTAATATATGTGAGAGTACTCACATTTACGTCTGAATGATTGCTAATATATATGAGAGTACTCACATTTATGTATGAATGATTGCTAATATACGTGAGTAAGTACTCACATTCATGTCTGAATGATTGCCAATATACGTGAGAGTACTCACATTTACGTCTGAATGATTGCTAATATATGTGAGAGTACTCACAATTATGTTGGAATGATTGCTAATACATGTGAGAGTACTCACATTTACGTCTGAATGATTAGTAATATATGTGTCACATTTATGCATGAATGATTACTAATATATGTGAGCGTACTCGCATTTATGTATGAATGATTGCAAATATACGTGAGAGTACTCACATTTACGTCTGAATGATTGCTAATATACGTGAGATTACTCACATTTTCGTCTGAATGATTGCTAATATATGTGAGAGTACTCACACTTATGTCTGAATGATTGCTAATATAGGTGAGTAAGTACTCACATTCATGTCTGAATGATTGCCAATATACGTGAGAGTACTCACATTTACGTCTGAATGATTGCTAATATATGTGAGAGTACTCACAATTATGTTGGAATGATTGCTAATACATGTGAGAGTACTCACATATACGTCTGAATGATTAGTAATATATGTGTCACATTTATGCATGAATGATTACTAATATATGTGTCACATTTAGAGTACTCACATTTTCATCTGAATGATTAGTAATAAATGTGAGAGTACTCCCATTTATATATGAATGATTGCTAATATATGTGAGAGTACTCACAATTATGTTGGAATGATTGCTAATACATGTGAGAGTACTCACATATACGTCTGAATGATTAGTAATATATGTGTCACATTTATGCATGAATGATTACTAATATATGTGTCACATTTAGAGTACTCACTTTTTTCATCTGAATGATTAGTAATAAATGTGAGAGTACTCCCATTTATATATGAATGATTGCTAATATATGTGAGAGTGCTCACATTTATGCATGAATGATTACTAATATACGTGAGCGTACGCACATTTATGTCTGAATGATTGCTCATATATGTGAGATTACTCGTATTTTCGTCTGAATGATTAGTAATATATGAGAGAGTACGCACCATTATGTTTGAATGATTACTAATATATGTGAGCGTACTCACATTTATGTATGAATGATTGCTAATATACGTGAGATTACTCACATTTTCGTCTGAATGATTGCTAATATATGTGAGAGTACTCTCATTCATGCATGAATGATTGCTAATATATGTGAGAGTACTCTCATTCATGTATGATTGATTGTTAATATATGTGAGAGTACTCACATTTACGTCTGAATGATTGCTAATATATATGAGAGTACTCACATTTATGTATGAATGATTGCTAATATACGTGAGTAAGTACTCACATTCATGTCTGAATGATTGCCAATATACGTGAGAGTACTCACATTTACGTCTGAATGATTGCTAATATATGTGAGAGTACTCACAATTATGTTGGAATGATTGCTAATACATGTGAGAGTACTCACATTTACGTCTGAATGATTAGTAATATATGTGTCACATTTATGCATGAATGATTACTAATATATGTGAGCGTACTCGCATTTATGTATGAATGATTGCAAATATACGTGAGAGTACTCACATTTACGTCTGAATGATTGCTAATATACGTGAGATTACTCACATTTTCGTCTGAATGATTGCTAATATATGTGAGAGTACTCACACTTATGTCTGAATGATTGCTAATATAGGTGAGTAAGTACTCACATTCATGTCTGAATGATTGCCAATATACGTGAGAGTACTCACATTTACGTCTGAATGATTGCTAATATATGTGAGAGTACTCACAATTATGTTGGAATGATTGCTAATACATGTGAGAGTACTCACATATACGTCTGAATGATTAGTAATAAATGTGTCACATTTATGCATGAATGATTACTAATATATGTGTCACATTTAGAGTACTCACATTTTCATCTGAATGATTAGTAATAAATGTGAGAGTACTCCCATTTATATATGAATGATTGCTAATATATGTGAGAGTGCTCACATTTATGCATGAATGATTACTAATATACGTGAGCGTACGCACATTTATGTCTGAATGATTGCTCATATATGTGAGATTACTCGTATTTTCGTCTGAATGATTAGTAATATATGAGAGAGTACGCACCATTATGTTTGAATGATTACTAATATATGTGAGCGTACTCACATTTATGTATGAATGATTGCTAATATACGTGAGATTACTCACATTTTCGTCTGAATGATTGCTAATATATGTGAGAGTACTCTCATTCATGCATGAATGATTGCTAATATATGTGAGAGTACTCTCATTCATGTATGATTGATTGTTAATATATGTGAGAGTACTCACATTTACGTCTGAATGATTGCTAATATATATGAGAGTACTCACATTTATGTATGAATGATTGCTAATATACGTGAGAGTATTCACATTTACGTCTGAATGATTGCTAATATATGTGAGATTACTCACATTTTCGTCTGAATGATTAGTAATATATGTGAGAGTACTCACATTTATGTATGAATGGTTGCTAATATACGTGAAAGTACTCACATTTGCGTCTGAATGATTGCTAATATATGTGAAAGTACTCACATTTTCGTCTGAATGAATGCGAATATATATAAGAGTACTCACATTTATGTATGAATGGTTGCTAATATACGTGAGAGTACTCACATTTATGTCTGAATGATTGCTAATATAGGTGAGTAAGTACTCACATTCATGTATGAATGATTGCTAATATATGTGAGAGTACTCACATTTATGTATGAATGGTTGCTAACATACGTGAGAGTACTCACATTTACGTCTGAATGATTGCTAATATATGTGAGAGTACTCACATTTATGCATAAATGATTACTAATATACGTGAGCGTACGCACATTTATGTCTGAATGATTGCTAATATAGGTGAGTAAGTACTCACATTCATGTATGAATGATTGCTAATATATGTGAGAGTACTCACATTTATGTATGAAGGGTTGCTAATATACGTGAGAGTACTCACATTTACGTCTGAATGATTGCTAATATATGTGAGAGTATTCACATTTTCATCTGAATGATTAGTAATAAATGTGAGAGTACTCCCATTTATATATGAATGATTGCTAATATATGTGAGAGTGCTCACATTTATACATGAATGATTACTAATATACGTGAGCGTACGCACATTTATGTCTGAATGATTGCTAATATAGGTGAGTAAGTACTCACATTCATGTATGAATGATTGCTAATATATGTGAGAGTACTCACATTTATGTATGAATGGTTGCTAACATACGTGAGAGTACTCACATTTATGTATGAAGGGTTGCTAATATACGTGAGAGTACTCACATTTACGTCTGAATGATTGCTAATATATGTGAGAGTATTCACATTTTCATCTGAATGATTAGTAATAAATGTGAGAGTACTCCCATTTATATATGAATGATTGCTAATATATGTGAGAGTGCTCACATTTATACATGAATGATTACTAATATACGTGAGCGTACGCACATTTACGTCTGAATGATTGCTAATATATGTGAGAGTACTCACATTTTCATCTGAATGATTAGTAATAAATGTGAGAGTACTCCCATTTATATATGAATGATTGTTAATATATGTGAGAGTGCTCACATTTATGCATGAATGATTACTAATATACGTGAGCGTACGCACATTTATGTCTGAATGATTGCTAATATATGTGAGATTACTCGCATTTTCGTTTGAATGATTAGTAATATTTGAGAGAGTACGCACCATTATGTTTGTATGATTGCTAAAATATGTGAGAGTACTCACATTTATGTCTGAATTATTGCTAATATAGGTGAGTAAGTACTCACATTCATGTATGAATGATTGCTAATATATGCGAGAGTACTCACATTTACGTCTGAATGATTGCTAATATATGTGCGATTACTCACATTTTCGTCTGAATGATTAGTAATATATGAGAGAGTACGCACCACTATGTTTGAATGATTGCTAAAATATGTGAGAGTACTCACATTTATGTATAAATGATTGCTAATATATGTGAGAGTACTCACATTTATGTCTTAATGATTGCTAATATAGGTGAGTAAGGACACACATTCATGTATGAATGATTGCTAATATATGTGAGATTACTCACATTTTCGTCTGAATGAGTAGTAATATATATGAGTGCTCACATTTATGTATGAATGATTGCTAATATACGTGAGAGTACTCACATTTACGTCTGAATGATTGCTAATATATGTGAGATTACTCACATTTTCGTCTGAATGAGTAGTAATATATATGAGTGCTCACATTTATGTATGAATGATTGCTAATATACGTGAGAGTACTCACATTTACGTCTGAATGATTGCTAATATATGTGAGAGTACTCACATTTTCGTCTGAATGATTAGTAATATGTGTAAGAGTACTCACATATATGTCTGAATGATTAGTAATGTATGTGAGAGTACTCACATTTATGTCTGAATGATTGCTATTTTGTGTGAGATTACTCACATTTTCGTCGGAATGATTAGTATTATATATGAGAATACTCACATTTACGTCTGAATGATTGCTAATATATATGAGAGTACTCCCATTTATGTATGAATGATTGCTAATATACGTGAGAGTACTCACATTTATGTCTGAATGATTGCTATTATGTGTGAGATTACTCACATTTTCGTCGGAATGATTAGTATTATATATGAGAGTACTCACATTTACGTCTGAATGATTGCTAATATATATGAGAGTACTCACATTTATGTATGAATGATTGCTAATATACGTGAGAGTACTCACATTTATGTCTGAATTATTGCTATTATGTGTGTGAGATTACTCACATTTTCGTCGGAATGATTAGTATTATATATGAGAGTACTCACATTTACGTCTGAATGATTGCTAATATATATGAGAGTACTCACATTTATGTATGAATGATTGCTAATATACGTGAGAGTACTCACATTTACGTCTGAATGATTGCTAATATATGTGAGATTACTCACATTTTCGTCTGAATGAATAGTAATATATGTGAGAGTACTCACATTTATGTATGAATGGTTGCTAATATACGTGAGAGTACTCACATTTGCGTCTGAATGATTGCTAATATATGTGAGAGTACTCACATTTTCGTCTGAATGATTAGTAATAAATGTGAGAGCACTCCTATTTATATATGAATGATTGCTAATATACGTGAGAGTACTCACATTTATGTCTGAATGATTGCTATTATGTGTGAGATTACTCACATTTTCGTCGGAATGATTAGTATTATATATGAGAGTACTCACATTTACGTCTGAATGATTGCTAATATATATATGAGAGTACTCACATTTATGTATGAATGATTGCTAATATACGTGAGAGTACTCACATTTACGTCTGAATGATTGCTAATATATGTGAGATTACTCACATTTTCGTCTGAATGAATAGTAATATATGTGAGAGTACTCACATTTATGTATGAATGGTTGCTAATATACGTGAGAGTACTCACATTTGCGTCTGAATGATTGCTAATATATGTGAGAGTACTCACATTTTCGTCTGAATGATTAGTAATAAATGTGAGAGTACTCCTATTTATATATGAATGATTGCTGATATATGTGAGAGTACTCACATATATGCATGAATGATTACTAATATACGTGAGCGTAGCCACATTTATGTCTGAATGATTGCTAATATATGCGAGAGTGCTTACATTTACGTCTGAATGATTGCTAATATGTGTGAGATTACTCACATTTACGTCTGAATGATTGCTAATATATGTGAGATTACTAACATTTTCGTCTGAATGATTAGTAATATATTTGAGAGTACGCACATTTATGTTTGAATGATTGCTAATATATGTGAGATTACTAACATTTTCGTCTGAATGATTAGTAATATATTTGAGAGTACGCACATTTATGTTTGAATGATTGCTAATATATATGAGAGTACTCACATTTACGTCTGAATGATTGCTAATATATGTGAGCAAGTACTCACATTCATGTATGAATGATTGCTAATATATGTGAGAGTATTTACATTCACGTCTGAATGATTAGTAATATATGCGAGAGTACGCACATTTATGTATGAATGATTGCTACACAGAAGTAATAGGGGTTTTAAGGGTTCAGAGTTTTAGAAACTCGAAAATCATTGCTACACATCCATCTATCTGGAATTGTTTCGCCTTGTGTGCGTTAATAAATGTAGTGGCTTCTGGGGCATGCATACGTTTTTCATCCATATGGTGATAGCTAGAGATAGTACTGTGGCACAAATGAACTTCCCCATCCGTCAGTATGTATTCAATTGTATGTAAGTGTACGAGCAATGCATTGCACGTTAACGTGTAGTAGTTCTACACCTCATGTATGATGCACAATCAGCAAATACACCACACGCGTACAGAGGGCCTTCGTTATAATGAGGTACAAGGAGTGCAAGCTATAAACATGTAGCCATGTATGCACATCAGCTAGAACCGAAAGCACCCTGTGCATATTGGACTGTGCAATGACGCAGTGATATGAACAGTTCATAAAAAGAGACAAGCATACCTGAATACCAACGACGCAATTATGTGAACAGTTCATGAAAAGAGACAAGCATATCTGTATACCAACGACTCGATGATATGAACAGTTCATAAAAAGAGACAAGCATACCTGTATACCAACAACGCAATGATATGAACAGATCAAAAGAGACAAGCATACCTGTATACCTACGACGCAATGATATGAACAGTTCATAAAAAGAGACAAGCATACCTGTATACCAACGACGCAATGATATGAACAGTTCATAAAAAGAGACAAGCATAACTGTATACCAACGACGCAATGATATGAACAGTTCATAAAAGCATACCTGTATACCAACGACGCAATGATATGAACAGTTCATAAAAAGAGACAAGCATACCTGTATATCTCCATGGACGAGCCTGGTCTATGGCCATCGCTAGCCTTTACCGTTTCACTGCGTCTGGGGGTGCCAGTAGCAGAGGGCGGTCGTATCTACAAAGGGTTTTAGGGTTTGCACAGGGTTAGGTTTTTTAAAGTTTTAAATTAAAGCGTAAATACCAAAAACCCGGAAATTCTAAAAACAAACCCACTAAAAAAACACCAAAGCTCAACCAAACACTAACCTCACAAATTAACCCCATTTATAGAGCGCAACCACAGAGAGCAAAAAGAATAGCATCTCATGTGAGACGAAGTATGTAGAGACACCAAGTGTACCAAGTCAACGGTAACATATGAAACACTACACCCAACGAAGTCAACAGTAACATATGTAACATATGAAACACTACACCCAACGAAGTCAACGGTAACATAAACACTACATCCAACAAACTCAACGGTAAGCACTACAGCGTACAGTATGGTTCAAAGCTAAAAAGTTTAGAGCTAAACGGTTTGTCAACGTTCATAACACATGTAGCAGAGACTTTAGTGAAAACCAGACCACAATATCATTCCGACCAAAGAACATATCATAATTTGGGTTTAGGGTTTAGACTAAATAGTACACACATATGCCGATTGGGATCGTGTGGCAGCCCTCGGGATGTACCGCCTGTATGACGGGGCATCCGTTCCTCGGTCCTTGTCTGCCATCTCAGCTCAATCAAGTGCTCAGCGCTCACGGACTACTATGGGCAATTACTTTAGGGTTTCAGGGTTTTTTGATGGCAATTACATGGTAGAATATTGAGAAAATTAGCAC
>LUCW03001381.1:120000-122500 GCA_001586965.3 Sphaeroforma sirkka | reverse complement strand
GTGATGTGTATAGTTCTGTGTGTGAATATATATATGCATGTGTGCGTGAATATTTATGCTGTCTGATGTCAGAATGGACACCCAATGGATTTAGAATACATATGCGAGGCATGATATATGCATATATCAAGAACATCAAATATATGCATATGTTGTGAATGATATATGTATGTTGTGTATGACACATGTATATGTTGTGTTATGCCACATGCGCATGTTTTGCATAGTATATGTTTGAATATAGACGTTTCCATTCGTTAACCTCTCTTTCGCTGTTTGTTGCAGGAGACTGTTGACTGCACTCTGTCGTTGTACGACTCTTTCCTTCCAGTGCCTCCGGCGAGCAAGTTCCTCCCCTTAGTGGTATGTTCGGTTCTTACCCTAAACCCTAAATTCTTGCCCAAAACCCTTGCGAGTATCGTGTGAACCGATTAAGTGGAAACACAGAGGGCTCTGTCTCTTTTCAGAGACAGGCGTGGTCTGAGCTGTGTGCAGTAAAGTACATGTCAGCACTTTACAGCCACCTAGAACCCTAAACAAAAACTCTAGATCGATATGTGGGTCGCTGTGGATGTGAATGGGATACCTGAGTCATGTGATAGTGTGTTGAGTGTGTAGTGTTTAGTATTTATTCAGTGTTTATCATTCAATGAGTGTGCGATTGTGGGCAGTCGGGTGAGCAGACGCACTTGTTGTGCTGTGATGACGCATTGGCATGGCTGTGCCAATCCTGGAAGCCACCGATTTACCCTATACCTTAAAGCCCTACAGCTGTACAACCCTACAGCCCTATAGCCCTACTGCCCTATAGCCCTATAGCCCTACAACCCTACAGCCCTATAGCCCTATAGCTCTACAGACCTATAGCCCTGAGTGCATTTAGATAAGCGATACTTGTATAGAACAAAAACATGCACATAACACATCAACACACGCATATATCAGTCTAAACCATTTCAAATGCACATGACACACAGAGACACACGCATACAACTACAACACTAAACCATGTCCA
This sequence comes from Sphaeroforma sirkka, assembly GCA_001586965.3. Classification (NCBI taxonomy): domain Eukaryota; class Ichthyosporea; order Ichthyophonida; genus Sphaeroforma; species Sphaeroforma sirkka. The sequence goes on along the minus strand of LUCW03001381.1, from coordinate 121,485 downwards.
TTGACACAGACCGACAAACTACAACACTAAACCATGTCCATTGACACAGACTGACAAACTACAACACTAAACCATGTCCATTGACACAGACTGACAAACTACAACACTAAACCATGTCCATTGACACAGACCGACAAACTACAACACTAAACCATGTCCATTGCCATTGACACAGACCGACAAACTACAACACTAAACCATTTCTATTGACACAGATCGACAAACTACAACACTAAACCATTTCCATTGACACAGACCGACAAACTACAACACTAAACCATTTCTATTGACACAGACCGACAAACTACAACTCTAAACCATGTCCATTGACACAGACCGACAAACTACACTAAACCGTGTCTATTGACACAGACCGACAAACTGCAACACTAAACCATTTCCATTGACACAGACCGACAAACTGCAACACTAACCCATTTCCATTGACACAGACCGACAACGACAGCGACGCAATGGAATCCGATGGGGTGGTGGAGGATGTGACCCCAGGTATGCATACAAACCCTTAAAACCCTACAATACTAGAACCCAACTACATATGGAGTATGAATACAAAACCGAACTATATATGAAGTATGAATACAAACCCCTAAAACCCTAAATCCCAACTACATATGAAGTATGAATATAAAACCCAAGTACATATGAAGTATGTATACAAAAACCAACTAAGGACAATCCCACATGGGTATGTGCATTGCTCATCTTCTCAGTACAATAGCCAGCACACTGATGTAGCCATCACAGGGTTCTAGGGTTAGCACTGATGTATTTGTAGCCGTTGGGAGGGCCTACGTGCATGTGTATGTTTCGCGCTGTAGATGTATACGTAAAGGCTTTTTGCGTCAAGATACCTACTAGCCCGTTAAAGAACGCACTTTTTGCTGTACATAGGCCTCTACACATATTCTGGTCTGTTTATGACCAGAGGCCTAAGTCGTGTCTGTATGCCTTCCAGCACCTTCTCTTCTGCCATTTCCGACATGGATGCATATCTGAACAGTGATGTCGCACCCCTACATCATTGTTTGTACTACCCAAATGCCATGTTGTCATTGACACACCGGATATATATACATATTTATATATATATATATATATATATATCATTTTCCTTTGATGGTTTTGTGTGTAAACTGAACGGCCCTCTTTGCACGTACAGGGGAGTTGTTGGTGGACAACGATGGGGGTGACATTGTGATCAACGTCACTCCACCAAGAAGCGTTGCTGTGGTGTCTGTGACCAACTTAGACGACCGGCCCATCCAGGTATAAACTCCAAATCCCAAACCCTAAACCATAAACCCTGGTTCCAGGGTTTATCACTGTAGACTCTGTCCTTAATCCTACCCCGATTCTACCGTTATGCGACTGACATTCTATCCGAGACAAACTTACTCTCGATACACTTGTTTATATATATATAAAATATGTATCAATGACGGCTGTGTGCTATTGTATATA
>LUCW03001381.1:85000-115000 GCA_001586965.3 Sphaeroforma sirkka | reverse complement strand
TTGTATCTGTCATATGTACTTCTCATATGTTGCATCTGTCATATGCACTTGTCATTTGTTGTATCTGTCATATGTACTTGTCATATGTTGTATCTGTCATATGTACTTGTCATATGTTGTATCTTACTGTCATATGCACTTCTCATATGTTGTATCTGTCATATGTACTTGTCATATGTTGTATCTGTCATATGTACTTCTCATATGTTGTATCTGTCATATGTATGTGTCTGTCGTGCACACTTGTCATATGTTGTATCTGTCATATGCACTTGTCATATGTTGTATCTGTCATATGCACTTCTCATATATTGTATCTGTCATATGTACTTGTCATATGTTGTATCTGTCATATGTACTAGTCATATGTTGTATCTGTCATATGTACTTCTCATATGTTGTATCTGTCATATGTACTTTTGTCATATGTACTTTTGTCATCTGTTGTATCTGTCATATGCACTTGTCATTTGTTGTATCTGTCATATGTACTTGTCATATGTACTTGTCATATGTTGTATCTGTCATATGCACTTGTCATATGTTGTATCTGTCATATGTACTTGTCATATGTTGTATCTGTCATATGTACTAGTCATATGTTGTATCTGTCATATGCACTTCTCATATGTTGTATCTGTCATATGTACTTTTTTGTCATATGTTGTATCTGTCATATGTAATTTCTCATATGTTCTATCTGTCATATGTACTTTTCATATGTTGTATCTGTGTCATATGTACTTGTCATATGTTGTATCTGTCATATGTACTTGTCATATGTACTTGTCATCTGTTGTATCTGTCATATGCACTTCTCATATGTTGTATCTGTCATATGTACTTGTCATATGTTGTATCTGTCATATGTACTTGTCATATGTTGTATCTGTCATATGTACTTCTCATGTGTTGTATCTGTCATATGTACTTGTCATCTGTTGTATCTGTCATATGCACTTCTCATATGTTGTATCTGTCATATGTACTTGCTTATATATGTTGTATCTGTCATATGCACTTCTCATATGTTGTATCTGTCATATGTACTTCTCATATGTACTTGTCATCTGTTGTATCTGTCATATGTACTTCTCATATGTTGCATCTTTCATATGCACTTGTCATATGTTGTATCTGTCATATGTACTTCTCATATGTTGTATCTGTCATATGTACTTCTCATATGTACTTATCATCTGTTGTATCTGTCATATGTACTTCTCATATGTTGCATCTGTCATATGCACTTATCATATGTTGTATCTGTCATATGTACTTGCCATATGTTGTATCTGTCATATGCACTTCTCATATGTTGTATCTGTCATATGTACTTCTCATATGTACTTGTCATCTGTTGTATCTGTCATATGTACTTCTCATATGTTGCATCTGTCATATGCACTTGTCATATGTTGTATCTGTCATATGTACTTTTTGTCATATGTTGTATCTGTCATATGCACTTCCTCATATATTGTATCTGTCATATGTACTTTGTCATATGTTGTATCTGTCATATGTACTTCTCATATGTTGTATCTGTCATATGTACTTGTCATATGTTGTATCTGTCATATGCACTTGTCATATGTTGTATCTGTCATATGTACTTGTCATATGTTGTATCTGTCATATGTACTTCTCATATGTTGTATCTGTCATATGTACTTGTCATATGTACTTGTCATCTGTTGTATCTGTCATATGCACTTGTCATATGTTGTATCTGTCATATGTACTTGTCATATGTTGTATCTGTCATATGTACTAGTCATATGTTGTATCTGTCATATGCACTTCTCATATGTTGTATCTGTCATATGTACTTTTGTCATATGTTGTATCTGTCATATGTACTTCCTCATATGTTGTATCTGTCATATGTACTTGTCATATGTTTGTATCTGTCATATGTACTTGTCATATGTACTTGTCATCTGTTGTATCTGTCATATGCACTTCTCATATGTTGTATCTGTCATATGCACTTGTCATCATGTCATATGTTGTATCTGTCATATGTACTTGTCATATGTTGTATCTGTCATATGTACTAGTCATATGTTGTATCTGTCATATGCACTTCTCATATGTTGTATCTGTCATATGTACTTGTCATATGTTGTATCTGTCATATGTACTTGTCATATGTACTTGTCATCTGTTGTATCTGTCATATGTATCTGTCGTATGCACTTGTCATATGTTGTATCTGTCATATGCACTTGTCATATGTTGTATCTGTCATATGCACTGCACTTCTCTCATATATTGTATCTGTCATATGTACTTGTCATATGTTGTATCTTGTATCTGTCATGTACTGTCATATGTTGTATCTGTCATATGTGTACTTTGTCATATGTACTTGTCATCTGTTGTATCTGTCATATGCACTTGTCATTTGTTGTATCTGTCATGTGTTTTTCGTCATATGTACTTGTCATATGTTGTATCTGTCATATGCACTTGTCATATGTTGTATCTGTCATATGTACTTGTCATATATATGTTGTATCTGTCATATGTACTAGTCATATGTTGTATCTGTCATATGCACTTCTCATATGTTGTATCTGTCATATGTACTTGTCATATGTTGTATCTGTCATATGTACTTCTCATATGTTCTATCTGTCATATGTACTTTTCATATGTTGTATCTGTGTCATATGTACTTGTCATATGTTCTATCTGTCATATGTACTTGTCATATGTACTTTTGTCATCTGTTGTATCTGTCATATGCACTTCTCATATGTTGTATCTGTCATATGTACTTGTCATATGTTGTATCTGTCATATGTACTTTGTCATATGTTGTATCTGTCATATGTACTTCTCATATGTTGTATCTGTCATATGTACTTGTCATCTGTTGTATCTGTCATATGCACTTCTCATATGTTGTATCTGTCATATGTAATTTTGCCATATGTTGTATCTGTCATATGCACTTCTCATATGTTGTATCTGTCATATGTACTTCTCATATGTATCTGTCATATGTACTTCTCATATGTTGTATCTGTCATATGTACTTCTCATATGTACTTATCATCTGTTGTATCTGTCATATGTACTTCTGTCATATGTTGCATCTGTCATATGCACTTATCATATGTTGTATCTGTCATATGTACTTGCTTATATGTTGTATCTGTCATATGCACTTCTCATATGTTGTATCTGTCATATGTACTTCTCTCATATGTACTTGTCATCTGTTGTATCTGTCATATGTACTTCTCATATCATATGTTGCATCTGTCATATGCACTTGTCATATGTTGTATCTGTCATATGTACTTTTGTCATATGTTGTATCTGTCATATGCACTTCTCATATATTTTATCTGTCATATGTAATTTGTCATATGTTGTATCTGTCATATGTACTTTCCTCATATGTTGTATCTGTCATATGTACTTGTCATATGTTGTATCTGTCATATGCACTTGTCATATGTTGTATCTGTCATATGTACTTTTGTCATATGTTGTATCTGTCATATGTACTTCTCATATGTTGTATCTGTCATATGTACTTGTCATATGTACTTGTCATCTGTTGTATCTGTCATATGCACTTGTCATATGTTGTATCTGTCATATGTACTTGTCATATGTTGTTGTATCTGTCATATGTACTGGTCATATGTTGTATCTGTCATATGCACTTCTCATATGTTGTATCTGTCATATGTACTTTGTCATATGTTGTATCTGTCATATGTACTTCTCTCATATGTTGTATCTGTCATATGTACTTTTGTCATATGTTGTATCTGTCATATGTACTTTGTCATCATATGTACTTGTCATCTGTTGTATCTGTCATATGCACTTCTCATATGTTGTATCTGTCATATGCACTTGTCATATGTTGTATCTGTCATATGTACTTTGTCATATGTTGTATCTGTCATATGTACTAGTCATATGTTGTATCTGTCATATGCACTTCTCATATGTTGTATCTGTCATATGTACTTTGTCATATGTTGTATCTGTCATATGTACTTGTCATATGTACTTGTCATCTGTTGTATCTGTCATATGCACTTCTCATATGTTGTATCTGTCATATGTACTTGTCATCATGTTGTATCTGTCATATGTACTTGTCATATGTTGTATCTGTCATATGTGTACTTCCTCATATGTTGTATCTGTCATATGTAATGTTGTCATCTGTTGTATCTGTCATATGCATGCTGCTCTCATATGTTGTATCTGTCATAATATGTACTTGCCATATGTTGTATCTGTCATATGCACTTCTCATCATATGTTGTATCTGTCATATGTACTTCTCATATGTACTTGTCATCTGTTGTATCTGTCATATGTACTTCTCATATGTTGAATCTGTCATATGCACTTGTCATATGTTGTATCTGTCTGTATGTACTTCTCATATGTTGTATCTGTCATATGTAAGCTTCTCATATGTACTTATCATCTGTTGTATCTGTCATATGTACTTCTCATATGTTGCATCTGTCATATGCACTTATCATATGTTGTATCTGTCATATGTACTTTCCGCCATGTGTTGTATCTGTCATATGCACTTCTCATATGTTGTATCTGTCATATGTGCTTCTCATATGTACTTTCATCATCTGTTGTATCTGTCATATGTACTTCTCATATGTTGCATCTGTCATATGCACTTGTCATATGTTGTATCTGTCATATGTACTTGTCATATGTTGTATCTGTCATATGCACTTCTCATATATTGTATCTGTCATATGTATTTGTCATATGTTGTATCTGTCATATGTACTAGTCATATGTTGTATCTGTCATATGTACTTCTCATATGTTGTATCTGTCATATGTACTTGTCATATGTACTTGTCATCTGTTGTATCTGTCATATGCACTTCTCATATGTTGTATCTGTCATATGTACTTGTCATATGTTGTATCTGTCATATGCACTTCTCATATGTTTTATCTGTCATATGTACTTCTCATATGTACTTGTCATCTGTTGTATCTGTCATATGTACTTCGCATATGTTGCATCTGTCATATGCACTTGTCATATGTTGTATCTGTCATATGTACTTCTCATATGTTGTATCTGTCATATGCACTTCTCATATGTTGTATCTGTCATATGTACTTGTCATATGTTGAATCTGTCATATGTACTTGTCATATGTTGTATCTGTCATATGTGCTTGTCATATGTTGTACCTGTCACATTGATCTCTTACCTTCACCTTCCATGCACAGGGTGTGGGTGCTGATATGGTTGTTGGAGTGACCACTGAAGTGATCGCGGGTGAGGGTAAGATCATCACAGTCGGAGGGTCTGACTCGCACATACATTGGATCTGTCCGCAGCAGTGCGACGAAGCCATTGCCAGTGGTGTGACGACCATGATTGGCGGCGGCACAGGTACACGCGCACGTCTTTGGTCGGGTCCGCATGACTGCTATATGCGTCTGTGTTACTATTATATATACATATATATACCAAACCAATACATATATCATAGTCATACACTATTGTTTAATACCTTAATCATTATCGTACACTATTCTTTCATATACTCATGCAACCCTTGTTGCTCACCAATAATAGGCCCTGCGGCTGGGACATGTGCAGTGACGTCCACTCCAGGCACATGGCACATCGAGCGCATGTTGCAGGTAAACTACGGGTTACTATGACAACCACGCGCAGGTGTATGTACATATATATATATTCATACATATATATATATATATATATATACATATAAAGATATATGTATATGTATATGTATATGTGTGTATATATATATATATATATAGAATGTATATTCAATCTTGATTACGTCCAATGATGGTGTGTTAACTTTTCTGTGCTGCATTTGATCTGTGTCGTAGGCCATGGAAGATGTACCCGTTAACTTTGGAATCATCGCCAAAGGCAATTCGTCCGAGAGAGAAGGTCTGGTGGAGCAGATTGAAGGTATGCCTTTCATAGGCGAGGATTGTGTGTCTTGTAAAGTTCGTTGGTTTGTGTTTGCTTTTCGAGTACGTCGATTTGTGTATGTGTTATGAATTAGTTGATGTGTGTATGCCTTATGAGTTTGTTGATGTGTGTAAGTCTTATGAGTACATCTCATGCGTGTCAACGTGGTTGTCGTGTTTATAGTTTAGGGATGAGTGTCCGGTCTACGTACAACTTATCAATGCAATGGTATAATCAGCGATTGGACCGTTCTTTCTGATTATGTGTGACCAGAGGTCACAAAGCAATATATACATATATATGATACGCACACACCCATATATATATATATATATGAAATATATATGTACATATATAAATGTACATATATGTATATATATATGTATGTATGTACATGTATATATGTATGTATGTATGTATATATATGTAAATATATATTCATGTATATCTATGTATATATGTATTTTATGTATATATTTATATATATATATATATATATATATATATATATATATACATCTATATATATATATATATATATATATATAGTATTTGACGACTACGGCCACAGTGTCTGTGCAAGTAGACAACACACCCAGGGACTACGACCACAGTGTGTGTGCAAATAGACAGCACACCCAGTGCAGGTTAGGCGAGTGTAGAGTGCTGACAAGTGTTCCTAAGTTGTGCTGATGCGCTGTTCATGATCTGTGTGTCTGTTGTGTTGCAGCGGGTGCCATGGCTCTGAAGGTGCATGAGGATTGGGGTGCTACGCCTACAACCATTGACAAGGCACTTGAGTTGGCTGATGAATTCGATGTGCAGGTGATGCTGCACACAGACACCCTCAACGAAGCAGGGTAAGTGTTTTAGAGTTTTAGGTAAGTGTGCGCATGTCACACCTTGTGTTGTGTATTTGGCTGTGACAGTCTTTTGGGGTGGTGCCTCTACTTCTTTGCGTGCGTGTGCGTATGTCTTTGTGAATGCAAATGTTTGTGCATGTCTACATTTTCGCGTGCATAGGGTGAGAATGAGCCCTTGGGATATAAATAGATACAGAATGAACCCTTGGGCTATAAATAGAGACAGAATGAATCCTTGGGGTATATATAGATATAGAATGAACCCTTGGGATATAAATATATACAGAATAAACCCTTGGGATATAAATAGATACAGAATGAACCCTTGGGATATATATAGATACAGAATGAACCCTTATGATATATTCATATTTATATGTTGACCCGTATATTGATTCGACTGTCCCTGGTTGTTGCACCCACAGCACTGTAGAAGACACCATTGCGTCCTTCAAGAAGAGGGCCATCCACACATACCATTCCGAAGGCGCAGGTGGAGGCCATGCCCCCGACATCATTCGAGTAAGTCTTATGACGTCGTAAGTGCAAGTCTTATTACGCCTTAAGTGCAAGTATTATGACGTCATATGTGTAAGTCCTATGACGTCCTCCGAATATGTCTTACGATATCATCCATGCAAGTTTTTTGACGTCATCCGCATCATAGACCTACACCTACCCCTTGCTGTGTAGTTTGCACGTCTGCTGTCTCATGCAGTGTCTCACAAGTACACCGTCTAACTCACTCACACGCGCTCTCTCACACGCTCTCTCACACACATACACTCTCACTCACTCACTCTCTCTCTCTCTCAGGCTCTCTCACCCACTCACACTCACTCTCTGTCGTCCCTTCATTGCAGGTGTGTGGAGAGTGTAATGTGCTGCCGTCGTCAACCAATCCCACGCGCCCATACACAGTCAACACAATCGATGAACACGTCGACATGTTGATGGTATGGCTATTAGTGAATGGTTTATGGTTTATGGGCTATGCCTATCTATATATACATACATACAAATGTATATATATATATGTGCGTGTGTGTATGTATGTATGTATGTATGTATGTATGTATGTATGTATATATATATATATATATATATATATATATAATGTGTGTGTGTATATCTATATTAACTCCGAGAGATGCCTATCACAATCGCACTGCAGTGGTCAAAGGTGTGTTGTTTGCAGATGACGTCAGTGACTATTCACCACATCCGTCTGATTCTGTCGCTGTATCTGAGGGAAGAAGACTCGGTGTTTAGGGTTTGAGTCTCATGTATGTGGTATGGTGTGCTTGCTCTGTGGTTGTAGTACATTACAACTATATTATAGTACCCACCTGCTGTGTATCTGATCGTTTGTGCTGCGTTCCTTGTGCTCACAGGTGTGCCATCACTTGGACAGACGAATCGCAGAAGACGTCGCCTTTGCCAACTCGCGCATACGAGGTATGTTGCGAAATATAGGGTTTAGGGTCAGGTTTTCTGGCGCGTATCATGGGCACACGACCAATGGGTTGTCTACTGTATCGGGTCCCAGCTGTGTATCTGTCTGCTAATAAGTAGTGTATGGATCTTAAACGTTTTTTGGGGGATTTTAGGATTTAAACTCTCTCAAACCAAAGTTTATTGAGTACACTTAGTGGTTATATGATAAAGATTTGAATTATATGGCACTATGTACCACCAATCACCAATCACTAGTAATTCAGGTATCGGTTGTGCCATGGTGTATTTGACTGCATTTTGGGTTTTAGGGTTTGCAACGCAGGTGCTGTGCCGTGCTTTGGGTTTAAGGTCTAGGGTTTAGGGTTAGGCCTAAAATCCTAATTCACTGCGACTGTGCTTTCAACCACTGTGTAGTGTGGTGTGGGCAGTCGCTTGTCTCGGCTGTCTGTTGTGTATTGCTATGGCACTGACTGTCTGTATGTCGCGCAGAGGCGTAGCACTGGCACACTGTTCAACGGCACTACATATCTACCTTTACCATACCCTAAACCCGAAGCCCTAAACCCTTTTATGGTTTTTGCTTGGTCTATGTCTTATTCATTCGTACCTTATAATACGTACCACTCTTTGTATGCTATATCTACCACCCTTTGCATGATACATAACACCCACTGATACATCTCTGTGTGCTGCTGCAGAGGAGACCATCATGGCTGAAGACATTCTGCATGACATGGGTGCCATTAGTATGATGTCGTCTGACTCACAGGCCATGGGCCGAGTGGGTGAGGTCATCACACGCACATGGCAGACCGCCAGCAAGATGAAACGTCAGCGCGGAAGGTAACGTGTATGTAGGCATGTGCACGTGTAGGTGTATATGAGTTCATAGATGTTTGCATGGAGATATATATGTATGTGTACGTGTGCACATAGATGTATGCATGGATATATATATATATATATATATATATATGCATGTATGTACACGTAGATATATACTTCGATATATGTATATATGCGCACAAGTAGTGGGAATGTATATATTTGCACGTAATGCACACATATATAGATACAATGGTTCACGTATGTAGGTACACAAATGTACGCATACACAAATGTACGCATACACGTTACTACTAAATATCTATCTATATATTTTATATTTGTATATGTATCTATCCTCTGATATATAATCCCACTTGTGCACAGATTGCCTGAGGAGACGCCTGGCAAGAAGAACGACAATGTGCGCGTCAGAAGATACATCTCCAAATACACCATCAACCCAGCCATCACACACGGTAGGCATTCTCAGTACAACATCTCACACATTGTGCTGTAGAAGTACCTACACACATACAGCTGTAGATTTTTCTACACACATATATCAGTTGTAGATTCACCTACACACACGTACAGTTGTAGCCATCCACAGTGCTGTGGGGCTGTGTGCACATTGCACTGTCCTTCAACCGATGCACATGAGTCGTGTGTAGCAACACACACACGATGTGCTATGGTGCACCATCCACTCATCTTATCCTTCTCCCTACATCATTCACATTGTTACATATGTACTTATCATTCTCCTGATGTTCTTGTATGTATCTTATGGCCATGTAGGGTACTCTCATCTGTTGGGATCGGTTGAGATCGGCAAGATGGCTGATCTGGTGGTGTGGGACTTCGCGTACTTCGGCACCAAGCCGGACATGGTCCTCAAGGGCGGCGTAAGTCCATATATATATATATATATATATATATATATATATATATATATATATATATATAATGTGTGTGTGTGTGTGTGTGTGTGTGTGTTTTATGGTTTAGGTTCTACTTTGAATGCCTTTGTGAGAGGAATTGTTAGTAAATATGAATCAGACATGGAGTTCATGAGCGGCGTAAGTGGGCTGTGATGCAAGGTTAAGGAGTTTCTTTTGATACTTCAAGATATAAATATATATATATATATATATATATATATATATATATATATATATATATATATATATATATATATGAACTGATTTTTAGGGTTTTAGGGTTTCTCTGATAGTCTTATGCACTCGCACACTCTCCGATCATATTACTCGTTTGCGCGCAGCTTGTCTCTGTATGCGCATGTCGATTGATACTACCAGAGTGAGAGGGGCAATTACCAGAGTGCGTACGTGTACACACACTCTCTCTCACCACACACTCATCTGACTGTGTCGCACCCATCTCTCTCTCTCTCTCTCTCACGCACACACACGACACACTCTATCACTACACACTCATCTGACTGTGTAGCACTCATCTCACATACACACTCTCACGCACACACAAGACACTCTTATCACTACACACTCATCTGACTGTGTAGCACTCATCTCCCACACTCTCTTTCACGCACACACACGACACACTCTATCACTACACACTCATCTGACTGTGTAGCACTTATCTCACACACTGTCTCGCTGTCCAGAGCATTGCGTGGGCACAGATGGGCGACGCCAACGCATCCATTCCCACGCCACAGCCTGTCTACATGCGCCCTATGTTTGGTATGTGTGTGTGTGTATGCATGTATGTGTGTATGTATGTGTATGCATGTATGTGTGTGTGCTTGTGTTTGAATGTGCATGCTTGTGTGCGTGTGCATGTGTGTGTGTATGCATGTGTTTTTGCTCGTGTTTGCATGTGTATGCTTGTTTGTGTATGCATGTGTGTGCTTGTATTTGCATGTGTATGCTTGTATGCATGTGTGTGCATGTGTGACCCCTATCCTCCCATCCATGCATGTGCATGTGATACCTCCTTCCCCACTCACCCACTCATGTCATCTGTGCTATTTGCGTTGTCGCAGGTGTTATGGGCGGAGCCACTGCCAAGTCAAACATCACATTTGTGAGTCAGGTAAGCGCATGACGCATGCACACACCATCACAACTGAAGTCTTAGGGTTTAGGGTTGTGTCGCAACTGAAGTTTTAGGGTTTAAGTTTATATAGCAACTGACGTTCTGTACTTAGCCACATCAGCTGTGGTTGGATTAGCAGTGCATGTCTTATAGCCTGCGTATGCTTATCAGGTTCTAGAGTTTTAGTGTTTAGATTTTAAGGTTTTTAGTTCATTATCTCGTCGTTCGCGTATGTGACTAGAACACATGCTGTATTCTGCACCAAGCACTATTGAAGGTTGACCGAGTCAACCCAAAAACCCTGAAACCGTAGAACCCTAAACCCTGTATGATTTGTATGCTCAATGCCACTGCACACATTTGTTTGTCGCAGGCGTCTGTGAGTCTGAAAACACTTGAGAAGTACAATCTCACGCGACGCATAGAGCCTGTGCGAAATGTGCGCAAAATTGGCAAGAAGGACATGGTACTCAACGACTACGCACCAACCATCCGAGTGGACCCAGAGAACTACAAGTACGTGCAAACAGTACATGGCTACATATGTGTGTATATGTGTATATGCATATGTGTATGTATATATATATATATATGTGTGTGTGTGTGTGTGTTTATTAAGATGCGTGTAGTGTACACTATTATAGGTGCCTCCAATTATGTTGGATTAAGGTTTTAAATGCGTTTTGTGTTGTGCAGAGATTTAGATTTAATTCGTACTCGACAGTTGTGTAGACATATCTGGTGCACCTCACCCTAAATGGGAGGTGCAGGACAGGCGTGATTGCTATTGCCCTACTTTTGTTTTCATAGCATATGCCCCCCTCACAAACACACGCACGCACACACCTGCGTCCATTTCAATGCTATGTGTTTGTTGTGCTGTAGTCGTACAATGGCTTCGGCTACCCTACCCATCCATTGGTCTCGAGGTGACCCCATTCATGCGCACGAGTTATGTTACTGTAGCGTTGACCTTTTGAGCTGAATACAACACTTGTGCACTCGTCTTCATGTGTGCATGTGCCTTCAGTGCACACAAAGGCACATGTGCACCAACCCACACACACGTTCTAGTTGCACAGGGGTTGTTAACATAGCCTTCTAAATTATACATAGTTGCAGAGGGGTTATATATATATGTATATATGTATATATATATATCTGTATATATTTATATATATTCATTGAATATATGATTTGACTATATAAATATATATATATATATATATATATTGTTACCATAGCCTTCTAAATTATACATAGTTGCAGAAGGGTTGCTACTGATAGGGTTTCACAGTGGACATGTGAACACACATGTTGTGCAGGTGCGGTTATTCGACATCTATTTCCTTTAGAATCATCAATGTTGTGAGTGTTGGCATGCACTCCTTCATCTCTGACTCTCTGTTGAGCTCCTTTGTCCTAAAGTTTCCGTTGCGCTGATTGGTTGATGGCCTGAAAGTCTGTTTGTTACGCTGATTGCTGATTGGCTGATAATATGAGTGTCTGTTTGTTAAGCTGATTGCTGATTGGTTGATGCTGAGTGTCATTTGTGACGCTAATTGATTTGTTCATTTGTTCACCGCTGTGTTCTTGCGCAGAGTGTACATCGACGACAAAGAGGAATGGCTCAAGTGCGACCCACTAACCCAAGCGCCTCTGGGCCAGCTATACTTCATGTCCTAGTGCACTCAGACACCCTAAGGGACGTGGCAGTGTATCTACTGTGTGCATGCACCTCATCTGCACCCAGAGACTGGGCCCTGGCTGTCTGAGAGGTGTACGCCTTGCAGCCGACATGTCTGTTGGGTGGGTAGTCTCACTGCACTATGCACCGTCATGAGAATAGCCGAAGCGTTGCTCAGTGGAGATGCACGGTGTAACACCAGACGTGGCCTCAACAGCACAAGCAGAGCATCGAGTGTCGCGCACACTGTCCTGACCATTGGGTTTAGAACAGCACTTTCTCTGGTAGCTGCAGTGTCTGAACGCTCTCTAGTTTACAACATTGCGAAGTCAAGATAAATCCATCATGTTTCGTAGACGATCAAGACATTTGTTATTTCGTTATCTTAGCAGACCAATCTTACTGCATTCTGGGGTTTAAGGTATTGCATCCGGGCCATGAATTCAGCAGACCACTCATGGTATATATATATATATATATATATTTATATATATATATGTATATACATATACATATACATATATATATACATATATACAATATATACATATATACAAATATATATATATATATATATATATATATATATATATATATATATATTATATATATATATATATATACATATACACATATACACATACACATGGTATTTTATATATATATATATATATATTGTACATATACATATACATACACACACACATATATATATATACATATATGCCCCATATACATGTGCGTGTACATGTGCATGTACATGTACATACATATACATATATATATGTTGTATATATATATATATATATATATATATATATATATATATATATATATATATATATATATATATATATATATATATATAATGTATATGAATCGCCCGTGCCTTTATCCTTCAGTTCGATGTCTGTATCATCGCACTGTTTATTGCCATCATTCTACTTGCAGCACCTCTGAGCTCGAATATAGTTCAGCTGTGCTACTTTTCATTTCAGGACAAATTCATTGCTTTTAAGCAAGTTCACCGAGGACTAACCATGAGGAGAATATCGACAGCCTGACTGATTTATATATCTGCTATCAAATGTACAATTCATTTGGTTCATCAGTTAGGCACATTCCAAAACCCTTAAAATACATATTACGCCGGGTGAAAATTCAGAGCTTACTTATTTCTTCTGAAAAAGATCATCTGGTCTCAGTACCAAGGTTTCTCCTGAATCTCAAAAAGCTGCACATCTTAGATTCTTAGTACCAAGGTTCCTACTAAAAAAGATCTCGAGAAGCTGCATATCTTAGATTCTTAGTACGAAGGTTTCTTCTGAAAAAATCTCGAGAAGCAGCACATCTTAGATTCTTAGTACGAAGGTTTCTTCTGAAAAGGAGCATCTTGAGGATCCGATGTTAGAGTCATTCGCACTGCAGTTAAAATTCTGAGTTTAAAAATGGCTGTTATTTACAGTCACTTATGAGTTGCCCTGGTAGCTCAATCTGTAATCCAGTAAAAATATTAAAAACATCCGGTTAGCAACTTGGAGTTGTTGAAGTTGCTGCTCTCTTACCAGCCACAACGAGCACATGTTGCTTCACCTAGCTCTGCGCATGATACGAAGAAGCTTCGAGGACAGATGCGAACAGCTGTTGAAGCTGTCGCGGCCAATGTTCTCCTGTTTAGCTATCACAAACACGCATGTTTCATCACGGAAATGTACTGATCACAACTTGCTCGGCCCGTGTCATTTTACGCCGGTGTGCGAAAAGGGTTTTAGGAAATTGTACTTTGCAATCGGTCGAAGTAAGCTAGAGATTCTCGGTATGTACTTTCACGCACAAGTAAGTTCCTGCACACCGCTCATTCAGTCAATCACTCTAGAGTCGAGGGCCCAGTCAACACGCCCACTACACCTTCCAGCCTGTTCGGCTTGTTTTTCAAATAATATTGTAGTGGGTGTTACATACATATTTTACTTGTCATAATTGATAGTCAGCTTCGTTTCTTTTCAAAACAAATGATATGTATATTTTAATAAAAAGCATAGTGAGAGGTACATAGTACCGCGTCTGTACTCTGTACTCGACTAGAACTGTGGACAAAACCTAACCCAAATATTTATTACTAAATTAGGTAATAATTTGGTGTTGTTTTACTCGGTGTAATGCTCTGCAATACTATTTATCATACGGGGGCGAGTCAAAGGGTCCGATAAATACTCGGAAATTCCGAATTCGGAGAATCGACACTAAAAAGTAAACTCTGATTATTGTTTTTTAAAATATAAACATTTAAAAAAATTATTAAATTAAAAAAAATAGTAAATACATATTTACATATTGGCCCGCCCGGCCGCCCTGGAACCCTCACGGACTCACTCCCAGACTCCTCATTACGTTTCCCGTTAAAACGCGAAAAAATGCAGAAAAAAATGAGCGTTTACGTTCAAAGTTTATCCTAGTATAGTCCTATGGGTTTACAAATAGGTGCAAGTTGAGGCGGGTTTTAGGGTTTAGGGTTTCAGGATTTACCCCTAATTTTCACCTTGTCCCAGTTGTGAATAGTTTCATATCGCCATTTCAATAAAAAAGGTCAATTTCTCAGGTGCAAATTTGAAAATTTTCATGGTCGATTTGCCCCCGTTTTTAAAAAAGCATTTTTTTTTAATATTTAAAGTTTATCGCATGTAGGCAAAACGTATCGAGCTTATCTTAGACTCTTAGTCTATTTGTGTCTGACAAAGTCACACGTCTCAACCAAAACAACCAAAAAGAACGTGTCGTTTATCAGGAAATCAGAAATGTTCTTGTTTCTGAAGATCCTAGACCTGTGATAGTAAACGACTAAATTGTCTTTATTTTTTTTGACCGACGTATTTTGTTGTTGATGTTTTTTTTTGTCATATTGTCATACAATACACCCATATGTATAAAAAAATGTCGCGACGACATGTATTTATGATGTTTCATGTTTACGGTCTGTCCATGACATTCGGGACTGATTCGGCCATAATTTAGTAAATAAGCGAATATCTATTTAGCTCCACTGGCCTACTGCCCAGGGCTCTATAAAGCCGTAAGGCGCAAGGCCGTAAACCTGCCGCTGCAAGTGTAGGACTGAATAAGCCCGGGTATAAATTATAAAATAACCCTTTTTTTTTAAACAAATACAACTTTAGTGTTTTACCATATACTGCTATTTGTAAATTGCTAAATTGAAGTCGAGAGAGTAGCAATCCAAACATGGTTGAGGGAATTTATACTATTTTTATACAAAAGAGACTTTCGTGAGAGTTTTTTATTTGGAAAAAATAAAATAAACAACTTCTTGTGATGCCATTTCTGATTTTCCTCTATCATGTGGGAAGAGGAAAATCGCATACAGGTAGAACATACTATTTAAATAGAACTTTAGGATTTTATCGAGCGATGAGGTTGTGAGAATACTCAAAAATCATTGTCACACGGGTGTGAATATTGTTAATATGCTTTGCCCATTCGCGTAAATACGTGCTCGTCAATAGAATTCCGTTTACAACTGCACGAACCTTGTGACGTGCAGTTCTATTGAATCACCACATTTTGCATCACTTCACATCTTCTATCAATATAAGGATGGAATCCAGGGTCGAGCTTGGTAGCAGTGCCACTGTTGATTACGAGATGAAACAAGAGGACACTTATAGACCCTTTTACAAGGTATGTTGTAGCTCACATTTGACTATGCATCTATTTCAAATTGTAGGTGCGATACTATAAAGAAGTGCCACGTAGCTGAATATTATTGCACATGCGCTCACTATTTACATGCATTCTATCTATACATCACATCTACAGAATATGGGGTTCTTGGTCGCCGTGGGATTAGTAATGGCTGGTGGTATTGCGGCAGTCGTGTCAATCCCGTTTTCTTCAAACAACGCTGTCAACATCGCTGGCGAATCGGCTACCCAAACTATGTCTCGCTCCAAGCGACAGGTTACAGGAAAATCAATTACAACCTTCAACACTGGATTATTCGGCGCAGTCGCCAATTACGATGAGCGCAGAGGGCTATTTGTCGACGCACTCAAGGATGAGGTGGACACCGACTTTTTCTGTCAGAATGAGCTGTGGTATGGAAAAGATGTGGAGCTCTTGCTATCTGATAAAGAATGGACCACGCGGTATCCGTACGTCTACTTCTTCAACAATGAGGAAATGGAAATGAGAGAAAACGGCGAGGATGTTCCCAGTCTATGCCCTACTAAAACAATTGGGACGCTTATTCAGCTTGTCGGCATGGAGAGTTGCAAAGACAAGTTCAACGCGGCCATCGACATGACTGGCAAGGGATATGAAGACCTGGTGGATGATCTATTCAAACTTTTGGAATGCTGGGAAGTGGAGGCACCGGTGATGTTCAATTCCATCTACAATGACAAGTCATGCTATGGATGTCTTATCAACGCTGGATCATCTGGAAATATCAAGAGTATGGCAAACTGTATGAGGGGCAGCACCAAACGCTTGCCTAACGATCAAGCCTTCGAGTCTTTCTTGTACGGCTTGGCCTTGTGGTCTAAGGTACCACTCACTAATAACGAGGGCAACACCTTGGAATGGGCTGTGGTTCCCCGGGCATATATATCCGCTGAGTACGAAGTGGATGGGGTGAAGGGGGGCATTGTATGTACACATGTCGCTGTCGAGGGCAAAGAGCAGCAAACGCAGTTTGAAACGATTACGAACCATGTCGCAGCACGTGAAGCGGAGGGAGTAACTGAATGGTTGTTGGCAGGTGATTTGAACTGTGGGCCCGAAAGCGCCGATGGCAGTATCGCACAAAACCCCAACACTGATGACACCAATGGAGTTACCTCCTCAGACAAACTCACTGAGCTAGGTTGGTGGGGTATCTACGTGAATCAGGACTTCGAGGCTACGTGGGATATGCCTATGGACGCGGCAAACAATTATTTCGATGGTAACACCAACATCTGTGGCCACAATACTGGTATTGACTGCGAGACACTGGGCAGCAATGATCAGAGAAAGATGTTGCTGGACCATGTATACGTGCGTGGTGAAGCTTTTCCCCGTGACGCCGATCAATATGAGGCTAAGATCGTTATGAACAAGAAGTACAATGCCTCTGAAAACTATGAGGGTGTGCATATTTCTGATCACTATGGTGTTCAAGTCATCATGAATCCTTGAGAGCAAGGCAGGGTATGTAGTATAAATAGAAGTATAATACCACTAAAAGTATGTCGAGTTTACAAACAGGCTTTACGTACACTTTTTTCTGATCGTTCAAAAGACGTTTAAACCACCAAGCGAGCCAAGTATAGGATGTAGAAGATCCCTAAAATTCATGTGCTTATGCGAGTATCGAATTTCGCATATATTAAAGACAATGTTTGTATATCAATAGAAAAAAACACATGTACGATACAATCTAGTAGTTGCAGTCCACATACCCTTTGAGTCTGTCGCACGAGAAACTGTGTTGCTTGTGATCTTCTTGTGCATTCCGATTAAACAATCTTCTCACACAGTATACATTCCGATAAACGCAACTATTGTCGCTATCAGAGTCTGAGTGAGAAAAGGAGACCTTGAAATTGCAATGGGTTCTCCGTATGTGATGTTAAGTGCGGCTATATTGTTGCTGTTGCACAAAGCACCAAAGGTCTTATCGTACGCAGATATGTATGCTTTAAATCGACAGTGTTGTAGCAGGTGTTCAAACTAGAAACTCCATCTACATGACTATCCTCGAAAATACAAGCGGGGGCTTGGGTTTACGTTCGCTGCATTTGATCGACCCACTGTAGCACGAATAACACCCACCATCAGCGGTACCACTGGCCACCAACTACCGTTGGGAGGAATTACATCAGCAGTTTTCATAACAACTATGCAAAAATCCTGAGCCATTGTCGTTCACAATTATTAAGCTTGATAGATCAAAAACCGAAGAATGCGAAAGGCCCTTGCATGCAGACATGTCAGAAACAGACCTATTTCCTGATTAGGTTTTAGAATGACAGGCAACTACAATTTTATCTACATCTCTATTTGTTGCAAAGGCAACTGGTCCAGTTAGAACTTGAATAAAAAAGGCAACTTGTGTCGTTTTTAGATTTGAAATGTCAGGAAGTCTCTTGCAAGGTGTATTTACCATGGTCAAGCTATTTGCCTGCTCTGGTAGCACAACTAGGGTCACAACTCCCTAACGTTGTCCGGAAAGCCTTGCTCGATTGCAAACACACGACCATCAGATGAGCGTGTGGCTGGTTAACCTGCACCACCAACTGACGGTCAAATGGGGAGATCGGATCATAGCAAGAATATTTCAATAGAAAAGGCAGCTTTCATTCTGTTCAGTAATAGTATGTTGTACTGACTAGAGTGGGTAGTTGATGTAGTGCACACCCGGTGCTGATCAGTGAGCTGCTTCATCGGGGCACAATTTTCATAATCTTAAGAGGACAGGAATATCGGGTGTGGTTTGTGTTGTATGGAAAGTCAATAGTTTTGCGATTCTGTTAAAGGTGAAGTATTTGGTAGGGCCAACCTTATACAACGCTAATGGTTGTTTGCCGAGAATTCGTATCTATATATTTCGGCCGTACTTTGTTCTACGCTAATTAGTTTTCCTAATTTGATATAAATATCCGGACTGATAGTACTGAACTTCGTTTCATAACAACGTAATTGCAGATCTCTCATTTTCATTTCTCGATACCAGCGACAAAAGTCGCTTTAATTATAATTGCGAGGAGTCGGCCAAGAGTAGTCGGTCTACTACGGAAGCGGAGTGGCTATGCGAAATTGTAAGTGCGCGAGGGTGGAGATTACAATGACTGTAAATTGCAAGGCTGCAAAGGAGTGCACGTGAGAAGATTTGACTGTGGAGTGTGGACTATCGAGTCTTGGGGAATGCTGCATTGATAACTCATAATTGACAGCTGAGACTGTGTTCTATAAATTGTATAATATTAATAATAGTGTAGTTGAGGCGGTTTTGTAATTGCATAATGTTAAATAATAATAGAGTAGAAAATGAGTGTAAAGTAAATAGAAATAAATATAGTGGGTATTTATGTGACTCAGGTTTATTTTGTTTTTTGGGACATCTCTGACCTCTCTGTATTTGAAGAAAAAAAACAACGAACAAAAGATTCAACCGATTCATTCAACACAATACATATATTATTCACAGCAACGCTTGGCCGTCTACTCATTGCCTCAACTACCAGCTCTCATACAGCTCGCCTTCCCCTGAGAGTCCCTCACCACAGCCGCACTGTCCATGTACCTCCGTGGTCTGTGTCCCATAACCACACTCCACAGGGCCGCGGGGCTCGGGTCAACCCCTCCAGCAGGATGCGTGGATCTGTGGCTATGCAGAGTCTGTGCCACTGTTACAGAAGCTGTAGGGAATCAGGAGTCAGCACTCGCCCGTCTCAGCCTCACATTAACTGACGTGTAGCTGAGTATTGAAGATGAGCCAGGGGAGCGAAGACAATGGGCAAACCGTATTGTAAGTATGTGTAGTTCTGCACGTAACTGTTTAATAAAAACTCTTCTCTCGCTGCTCCCATCCAGTTACGGGTAATCGTGCATTTGTGCGTCCGTTGAATGCGATGCATTAACTTCACACGTGTGTCTAAATACGGAGATAGAGTGCCTCGTGATGGGAGGTATGCACCTTTCGATAACATAACACGGAATTCGGCCGAGCTTCCACAACCTTAAGGTATTAACATTTGTTTCTTAGACTGAAGTGGGCAGTTGTGATAATACACAGTTTTACCATGCACAGATACCGCAGCCAGCGGCAGCGGCAACATGCATACGTTTATTCATACCGGTTGTGGGCAAATAATAGGCGTTAAAACGTCTGTCGGTAAACCAAGGTGAACTCCGGTACACGCTTTACAAAAGCCAACCAACCCACTTGTTGGTCTCCGAGAGAGCCATCGCACGACCACAGTGTCACGAGCTTGCAGCGGCTGCAGGGTCTACCTTCGCCTTCTTGTTCTTGCCGCCCCTTCGCTTGGAGGCCCTGCGCTTCTTTCCCTTGGCAGTGGGTGCTGCAGCCGAGTCGCTTTGTTCCGTGTTAGCGCATATTGCCCTATCTGTCTCGGCAGAGAGTGTCTTATTCGCCCCATCGTACATGGTCTCCTCACCAGTGCCAGCCCTGGGTTGGCTCTGTCTGTGGTGTGTCTCTGACGTCTCCGTCTTCCCCCCATCGCCCCTGTTACTGTCTGCTGCTGCGTCTGCGCCACAGGGTGCCTTCCCCAGTGCTTCCTCGCGTGCTTCTCCTGCGCTCGTTACCCCACCGTCTGCCGTGCTGCCCACCCCATTGCGCACAGGTGCTTCCTCGGTGGTGGTCTCAGTCGCTGCGCTTTCACCCGTGTGCTGCGTGTGCTGTGCATGCTCGGCTGGTGGTGTGGTCAAGTGGTCGGGTGGTGTGCGCTTCTTTGCTTCCGTTGGCTCTGCCTTTGTCTCTGCCCCTTCAGTCTGTGCTGCGGGTGGTGGCTGCTGTGCGAGCAGGCGTGCCTTCTTCTTCAGGTTCTTCTTTTTGTTTTGAGCCGCCGTTTGCGTTCCTTCTCCTCCGCCAACCGCTCGGCCTTCGGCTTCATTGATGACAGCGAATTGGCCTTCTTCTTCTTTCTCGGTTTAAGTTCAGGTTCCTAAAGTGCCAGAAAAAGGGCTTATGAGTCCATCAGACAAAACATTACAGATATACAATGGTCCTGTTGCAAAGGTGTGCCCCGTAAATGGTCCTGTTACAAAGGTGTGTCCGTAAATGGTCCTGTTGCAAAGGTCTGCCCGTAAATGGTCCTGTTACAAAGGTGTGTCCGTAAATGGTCCTGTTGCGAAGGTTTTCCCGCAAATGGTCCTGTTGCAAAGGTCTGCCTATATTGCCTGACCCCAGGGTGTCCCGTGGTGGGTGTTGGCATGTTCGTGGTATATACAAGGACAGTTAATTATAACAATCCAACTAAGTCATACACACTCCAGCGATCAGTCTCTGAGAAGAAGCACAGTTCGGTACATGACGGTGCATCTGCGACGAACGCCATATGTAGAGAAGGTAGACTACGCCCAGTATTCAATTGTCCATACACTCCACAGCACACTACACCAGCCACACAGGAGACTACAGGGCAACGGTACATAGACCAAGTGCAGCAATCCCATCACTTAACAGATAGGCACACGTGACTGCCCCTGTGGCCACAAGGCAATACACTCCACAAAACACTACACCTGGCACAAAGGAGACTACAGGGCAACGATACATAGACCAAGTACAGCAATCCCACTACTTAACAGATAGGCACACGTGACTGCCCCTGTGGCCACAAGGCATCGTCAGCCACCAACAACTATTGCTGCACAGCCTAACGCAACAAGAGAAGCTCTTGCAGCAGGTTCCACACACACACACACACACACACACACACACATACATACGCACGCATGCACACACACACACACACACACACATATACGCACGCATGCACACACACACACACACTCTTTCTTTCTCCGCTTCGGGGATGATTGAATTCAGAAAGCCCACCTCCGCATCCCTCATTTGCGATTTTTTCTCCGTCACAGCCAATGCCAATCCTTTGGATGCGGGTGACGGCTGCTCGAGAATGGGTGCGTTGTAGTTGATGTATACAATAGGCACTCCTGCGATAGACACAGGCCAACGGGTGATTGTGTGAGACGAGGCGTACGATCACGCGCACGTGGTGTGGATGGCCACACGGTTGAGTGTGACAATGCCACGTGTTATAGTGTGCGGTCAGGCATACGTCAATAACACATGCATGACTAGTGAGTAGCAGGCACCATTACAACCCAACCGCAGAACGGGAAAGGAACTCAAGTCTCTCCGAATGTCAGGTGTGCTGGTGTTGGGATATGCGTGCATTGTTCGGGTGTTCGACTGACGGCCATGAGCGTCTGTATGTAAACTGCCCATCATATGCGTCATTTAAACTGACAGGTGAATGTTTTGTACAATCACAGTCACCTGTACGCACATGTTATAGGACTATATGTACATTCTGCCTGCTTGCTGTCAACGCATCGAATGTAGCCCTGTACTTGGCAGCTACACAAAACAAACGGCACACACGGTGCAAATACTCAAATATAAAGCACTTCGGCCGAAAAAAAAGTACTCCGTCACGGGACACCACATATGCAGTACATGCATACACAGTATACCATATAAGCAGTATATATAATATATATATATATATATATATATATATATATATATATATATATATATATATATATATAATAATAAATCTATATTATTGCATATATCTATGGTTGTATATATATATATACCAACATACAAGGAAAGGCAACAAAATATATATATACAGGGGGGTTCATTTTACATATATACATACATACACATCATCATATCATATATTGTATGTATATATATATATATATATATATATATATATATATATATATATATATATATATATATATGTATATATATATATGCATGATACATAAACATAAAATATAAATCCAGGCATAAATACAGCAACATATGCGGACACATGCACATATGCACGCACGTATCATCATCATCATCATATATATTATGTATATTATGTATATACATATATATATATATTATTTTATTATATATATATATATATTATATATATATATGTATAATATATGTATCTGTATATATATATATATATATATATATATATATATGATATATATATATATAATTTATATACATAATTATAATAATTACAATCATATATATATATGTATATATAATATATATATATATATATATATATATATATATATATATATATATATATATATATATATATATAATACGCACATACACACACACACACACGCATGCGCACTAGCAAAGCAAACAGTCGCACACGCGTGCAATGAACGAGCTAACGCACGCACACGCACATATATATATATATATATACATACATACATTACATACATACATACATACGTACATACATACATACACACATATCATATATATATATATATATATATATATATATATATATAGTAGTCTGTGACCAGTGGTACAACACTCGTCATAACAGATTATCGATATATATGCGTTAATACGGAAGGGAATGAACGTACCTGGTACTTCTCTCAGAGCTTCCTTTAGTGTAGTGTCCTGTGTGGCTACAATAAGTCTGAATTTATTCTCCTGTCCAATTAGATCCTGCACACACTCTCTGGCGTTCTTTGTTCCGATGGCGTGCCTGCACCGTCGCCATTCGAACTTTTTGTTGATAAGGTGAGCGCCGCTAAACTCTGATCCCAGCTTACGCACCTCCTCAACTATACAAGGCGATGTGAACAAGCTAACTGATCCCCCAAAGTATGTGGTCAGTTGATCCTTGATGTATATTTTACATTCCAATGAGGCTTGACAGAATGTTGCATCTACGAGCACTTGGTACGGTTCGTGTAGTCCAAACCGAGACTTGTAGAACGCCAGCGTCCTACGCGCCGCTTTATGTCTGGTGATTTTCATGGTTTAAGGCTGTGGTTAGACCCTCAATGTGACAAAAATATGTGAGAGAATATATTCGAAGTGTAAGCAGCTGTCTTTGGTACTTGCCGTGCAAAAGAAGTTATTTATTTAATATTTGCCCACGTCTGCTCAATATGAACTTTTATACTTATTATGATAGTATCATCACATACACGTGGTTCTTTTGGTTTTTACTTTCCAGTCCCCCCAAGGAAATACCGGCAAATGCAATTCTATTTTTAGTTCGTTCAGAAAAAAAGCATCGATTGATCAATGAAAAGGAAAAATGCACGAGCAGAAAAAGCTCACCGGAGTAATATTCGGAATTTCTGAACAGAGTTACATAATATTACCGATTTTTGACTATGTATTGTTGGCAATTAACTTCGTAAGTCGTAGGTCGCAAGACGTAGTTCATAGATCGTGGGACTTATGTGTTTGGTCGATAGTGCTAACTTGTACTTTAAAAGTATGTGTGTGATTAATATGAATATATGTTTGTGTGTATGATAACAATACATGCATATGGCTTGATAGTTGTATATGCGAGTCTATCAAACCCGAATGCACGCTTCCTTCCATTAAATATATGCAATCGAATCTGATTATATCAGTAGCGGAACGAAAAGTAGCAACTTTTACAGCAAGCTGAAATTTGCGGTCCGTCAATGAGCCAATCGCTTCCTTATCGATTGGGTTTGTTGTGGGCGAAGGTGTGCTTGGCCTCTGTAGAGACAATCGAATGCCATCGCATTCAGACTATCAAGTACACAAACGCGGTATACCAACAGGAAGCTTGAATTTTTCACATCCCTACCTCAACTGGCACACCATCGTTCTCATACAGAGGATTCGTTAGGCAACTATCAATCCGTTGAACTCATTCGCCTGATTCAGAATGTCTCATGTGACGTCTGGCTTTGCCACAGTAGTACTTCCCCCTGAGTTGTGGGTCAGAGTGTTCCAGTTTCTCCCCCAATGGCAACTGTTGCGGATGGCCACGGTGTGTAAGGCGTGGAGTGTCATGGTGCGAGACCCCATGTTTTGGACAGCCTTTGATCGCACTTTCCTGTCCCAATCACTGCAAAGGGCAAACATGGCCCAGGTACGAATTTTTGGGTGCATTGACATTGTTGTCCTCACGCGTATCTTAGCCGCTGGAATGTTGATAAAAATTCTATTTTCTGTTTAGATATATACTCTTACGGGTTGCTGCACTAGAATGTACTCTGTGGTGTGCTGGTATAGTTAGAATCTGCTTGAAGAGAATCTTCTGTTGACCTACAGACCTACAGAAAGACACGTAGTCTTTTGTTAAGAGTACGGTGTTGATATTTTCGTAAAGCTATTCTGGCACTGAACCCCCCCCCCCCCTCTCTCTCTCTCTCCTTGAACAGTTGCCTGTAGATTAGTGCGCATATTCGCGACAGTCACGTATAGGATTCCCTGGTTCGGTTTGTTCCAGTACAATGAGTACACACAACTTTCTTATACTTCTGAGTTCGTATCAATCTACATGGGTAGTAGATCCATCGTATCATTCTTCTTCATCGAGGCGTGTTATGCACATTATTTAAATCTCGGAGGTCTGTATCACACATTCCACAGCCCGGTCCCATCGGGTTAACGAAGTATATCTACCTCCTCTCGCACCGGCCGAGATTCAAACGGTTGCGACGCCTTTCGCTGGACCACAATATCCGCCTGGGTGCTGAAGAGGCCCTCACGTTACGCACTGCACCAGAAGGTACCGGCTTTAACGTTACACACTGCACCCGAAGATACCTGCTTTAACGTTACACACTGCACCAGAATGTACCTGCAGTATGCGTCTTTGCAGGAATGGGCAATCACGTGTGTTGTTAGTTGTAACGCGCGTGTGTTGCTAGTTGTAGTGGGCTCTGCCGCATTATTTAATAGTTGGGTGTAGTGCTCTGCTATGTATGTCAGGTCCTTGTGGTCTTGTCATACGTTTGTTGTCGTCTACGTTGGGAGGTTGTGCGGTCTGTTTGCGCTCGAAAGCTCCCTACTGAACTTAGGAATGTGCAGTACAGAGATATCTGGCGAAGCATGGCTTGAGGCTGCAATCAGGTTATAGCCCAACAATAGAGTGTGGACTGAGATGGTAGAATCATCCTGACCTTCATAGGCCTCCCGAGAATTAGTACTGGTTTTTGCCAGAGCTAATTTAGGCTGCCCATGCTCCCACCTTTTACCTACTCAGCTGATGCGAATGGATACCTGCGATTTGAATACAAAACAGATGTGCAGGAGACTACTGTGGCGTCCATTGGCCAAGCGTGTCCATATATTGAAACTATTGACCTGACCGGATGCCGCACAAGGTATAGTCCAACACTTGTTTGTTGTGTACGTACTACAGCCTGTAGAGAATTGGCTAATGTATGCTGTACAAACAATCGTGCGCACTCTCATATACGAGCGAGTTAGTCCGAGTTAGTCCGGGACTGTTATACCACAGCCATTACTATACAACACTATACTACAGCCATTACTATACAACACTATACTACAGTCATTACTATACAACACATCACCGCAAGGCTCTACTACACAAAGCCTTTCCTGTCCTCTAGGACGCACACGCCCTCACACAGTGTGAGCTGCACCGCCATAGATACGATCGAGACTCTCGCAATGACTGCGCTCCACTTGGCATGGGTGTTGCTCGTGTGGAGCAATCCACTGGTGGGTCGTACTATGGGTGTGGGTATCATCGTGGGGGATGACTTAGCTTATAGCAACCCACTGGTTTAGTCACATACGAACTACACGTTTGAAGTTGAGTCTGAGGTTTCCGCGGCCGTGGATGTACAGATAGTTGTTCTTCGCGTTCATACGGCTGAGAAAAACCTTCATTCATTACGTAGAAATTGATGGGCACGTGGGAGTGTGGTCTGTAGTGTTTCCGTCTGTTTGTGAAGTGTGTCTTTGAGACACCTGATTTGGATGGTCGTAGCTAGCAATTACATTGAGCACTCCACAGCCTTCACGGCGGAATACGGCATATATATCCGGTATATATGTATATATATATATATATGTATATATGTATATAAATATATATATATATATGTATGTGTGTGTGTGTGTGTGTGTGTGTGTGTGTGTAAGTGTATGTGTGTGGTTTTTCTGGGGTTATATATATATATATATATATATATATATATATATATATATATATATTGAAGTAGTGCCTCGCATGGACGCCCCTATCACCACACCTCAGAAACACTCGTGCGCACAAATCGATTGATGATTATTTACTCACAACACCCAGCTCTCACACTCGCGTACCTAAAAGATCTCGATACCTGGACATATCTTATCTATATATATATCCACTGATTTCTCTTGTTTGTATCTATCTACTGTTATATATATCTACTGTTATTTATATATCTACGGTTATTAATTTCTATACTGTTATTTATGTACATCTACTGTTGTTCAAATACCTTTATTATATTTATAATATCTACTGTTTCGTAAATTTAACTAGGTGCTTATATATGCACTGAATCGATACTTTCATGCACGTTTCAAACATTTTTAGCTGGTATCCTCATGGTTATCCCGTCCATGCTCTCATCGCCTACTGCCATCCCTCTCCAGCCCTTTCCCACCATCTACTTCATACGTGTACAATGTCTATGCCTACGTGTATGTTACACCATCCACTTCATACGTGTACTGTGTCTATGCCTATGTGTATATTACACCATTTGCTTCATACGTGTACTGTGTCTATGCCTATGTGTATATTACACAATTTGCTTCATACGTGTACTGTATCTATTCCTATGTGTATATTATATCATTTGCTTCATACGTGTACTGTGTCTATGCCTATGTGTATATTACACCATCTACTTCATACGTGTACCGTGTCTATGCCTCTGTGTATGTTACACCATCTACTTCATACGCATACTGTGTCTATGCCTATGTGTATATTACACCATCTACTTCATACGTGTACTGTGTCTATGCCTATGTGTGGTGTTAATTCCCCATCTACTTCATACGTGTAATGCTGAGTCTATGCCTATGTGTATATTACATCATCTACTTCATACGTGTACTGTGTCTATTATTCCTATGTGTATATTTACACCATTTGTTTCATACGTGTACTGTGTGTCTGTGCTATGCCTATGTGTATATTACACAGTTTGTTTCCATACGTGTACTGTATCTGTTCCTATGTGTATATTATATCGTTTGTTTTCATGCGTGTACTGTGTCTGTGCCTATGTGTATATTTACACCATCTACTTCATACGTGTACCGTGTCTATGCCTCTGTGTGTGTGTTACATCATCTGCTTCATACGCATACTGTGTCTATGCCTATGTGTATATTACACCATCTACTTCATACGTGTACTGTGTCTATGCCTATGTGTATGTTACCCCATCTACTTCATACGTGTACTGAGTCTATGCCTATGTGTATATTACATCATCTACTTCATACGTGTACTGTGTCTATTATTCCTATGTGTATATTACACCATTTGCTTCATACGTGTACTGTGTCTATGTCTATGTGTGTATCCCCCCTCCCAAAAAAAAACCCCCCACGCACACTCAACCCCCCCCCCCCCCTACCCTGCCCTGCTTTACCAAGACCGGTGGACGTGGTTGGGTTTCTACGGCTGCCTTCCAAAAACGCCTGTGGCTTGATTTGCCTTCACAGCCCTGTGCACGTGCGCAGCTGAGCCATGGCGTTGAACGGCTTGAGGATGGACGCGTTCGCTTTGGCAGTCTTCGCCTACAGCACGGGCTGTCGCAGTTTGTGCGTTTTTTTGCGCAGCACTACCCCAACATCACCACCTTCTGCGCACTCAACGCCAACCTCTTCTCCCACCCACGCCACAGCCACGGCGCAAGGTATAATACTTCCTCATACTTGTTGTCTGTATGGGTATGCTATGTGAGCATCTATATAGACACCACACTGCGTATCATACTTCCTCTATTTATTATCTGTATGGCTATGCTATGTGAGCATCTATATAGTCACCACACTGCCTATCATACTTCCTCATGTTTGTTGTCTGTATGGGTATGCTATGTCATCTATATAGCCACCACACTGCGTTTGTTTGTTTACGTTTTGATTGTGGGCTGCAGTGGATTGTATCCCGGCATGTGCTACGTGTTAGGCTTCATCTTGTGTGTCTGATGTGTTTTGGGGTTTAGGGTTAATATGATATGTTTTATTGGTTTTGGGTTAATCGTATGATATGTGTACTATTCATAGGGTTAATATGGTATGTTTTATTGGTTTTGGGTTAATCGTATGATATGTGTACTATTCAGCGATAAGAGTCGTTTGAATGTGAAGTGTGTCCTGCGAAGTGGTGTCTTTCCATTGGATGAGCATTGTGGCAATCTCTTGTGTCGTCTGCATCGATCAAACGCGTCCGTGGGGCAATCGTATATAGACAATTGTAAACATATGTATTTTTTTTAAAGTTTTTTATGGATATGCG
>LUCW03001381.1:60000-75000 GCA_001586965.3 Sphaeroforma sirkka | reverse complement strand
GGATGTAGAAGGCGATTCCTGTGGGTGGGTGATGGGTTGTGTTGCCGTTGGGTTAGGATCTTGCACAGCTGCACCCAGGCGAGTGTTAGAGGAGTTTTTAGAAGATCAAGACAGTGCACCCAAACACTCTGAGTTAGATGCAGCCGCACACACGTGTACACATACTTGAAGCATGCGCATTACCATACTCTACGCATGCGCATGCTCACACTCTCTGTGCATGCCACACACACCTGAACATGAGAATATTCGTTCCTATGCACAATCACTCACAACTGCAACAGCACAAACACATCTGGGAATGATTACAGAAGCTGATTCCAAGCAGTGCGTAAAGACGCAGCTACCTGCCATAACCAAGATAAAACTACCTACCAAAACCAATGGCCACGCCTGTGATCCCCATGTGCGCTCCTTTACTCTTCGCAAGAAGCTACGGGCACAAGCAGAGTGGGTATGGAGAAGGGGTGTTAGGTAACGCCAACCGTAGCCATCGGAAGTATAGCTGCTACACTGCACAACTGGCAGCGTGCAAGCGAACAGGGTGTGCATGATATAAAATGGGGTAATGGAGCGCTATCGCCTACAGCTGACTGACTCACCTAGTACACTGTGCACAACCTTGATCTTGGCTGACACAATAGTGCGAAATGAGACAAATAACAGTACAAGACGCTTATGAGGCATGCACGGACCATACGTGTAACAGTAGACGTGCATACACATGATGAAAGTACCTATCACTAGCCACTTGGAGTCCTCCCGTACAACTCGCGCTGTTCGCAATCGGTTGTGATCGAACACGGCAAACAAGCAAGGCACGCGCACGCACACAGGTATACTCAAGCGAACGAAATGCCAGTAAACGGAGTATTCTAATACTTTCGAAAAACCTGTGATACACACGATAGATCTATGGAGACCATCCTTACACGCACAGTCAAACAACAAGACGAAGTGGATACAACCAGCAGTAAGCCAAGTCTTGCTGGACACTGGGCCTTACACGCAGTTACCTATAAACACCACACAGGATCTAGCTTAAAACAATAACAAGAGATAGCATATCCCACACGCAACCCTGACCATATAAAGCTTCAACATACCTCACAAGCAAGTAAACTCTCGCCCAGCCAGATGGCCACCATCATTGCGATACCCTCAGAAGCCACCTGTTGCCAAATTGTGTACGCCATGGTGATTATATATAAAGGTTTTGTTTTTAATGCAGCCTCGACCAAGCTATTAAATACTAGTCGATGCGCTTGTTTACGACAGCGGTCAGTTTGCACTATACTGCCAACCTTGGTTAGCTGTATATATATATATATATATGTACGTCTTAATTAAAATCGGGTCATAAAAATTAACTTTCATTTTTTTATTTAAATATTTGAATTGTTGTGCAAAATCTAGACAGAAATTTATTCCAATATTGAATTTCAACGCTTTTTAAAACGGGTCGATTCATACATAGTCTTCTAAAAAGAACAGAAGGTTCCGGAATTCTCGTTTTTATTATTTATCCCGATATTGTTTTTAAACTTCTGTTTATTTATCCCGATATTTTATTTAAACTTTTGTTTTGGTTTTGTATTGCCAAAAATTAAACTGAAAGTACTATTTATCCAGTAACCAGTAATGTACAGTGTTTACTAAGCCACTGTCCCATTCTTTGGTTCAGGGCTGTGGGCCTGTGGCCTGCGAGTGGCTCATAGAGATTTTTAAGAGTGTCTTCAGTCTTGGACTCTTGTGAATCACCTATTTGTAATGTTCTCTATCTAAGATTTGATTGGGTGAAGATTACACAAAAGTTACCTTATAAGGCTACAAATGGTAAAAAATATAAAATGGCCACAGATTATTATTGATGGTCATTAGCAATTTGAGGCTAGAGCACGCCTCGTAAATAAATAGTATGTACTCTATAATAATAATATAATGATCGAAGGTCTCTTTTGACTTTTCATAGAGCCTTCTAAATTGACAGGAGAGGGCTGTGTGTGACTCTATTTATTTATATATTTATTTGCTTATTTTCTCACCTGAGTCATCACTCATCAGTGATCACTGATCAGTCCCTTCTTTCTTGTGGAAGGCCATTTACTTGAATGTTTTTTTAAAAGAATATGACATCATTGTCAATGTATGAAACACGGGGTCATTTTCTTTGTAATAGATCCAGCCAGTCTCGATTCTCGGAGGGGGCTCTTCTATTTGTTTTTTTTTAAAACAAAAACAAAACACCCCATCCATGTATGTACCAAGCCTCCAAGGTCCAAGGGGATAAAATCGGGCTGAAAATTAAGAAGCGTTTCAGAATAGCCAAATCTGGATTTCTATTTTTCCTAAATGATCTGTGAAGGCCGCCAAGCCGCCAAGATCGTAGTACAAAGTAGAAGTTAGAACATCTATGCTTAAAGTCTAACACTACATCGGAATACTCCAAAACGCGCTTATTGGGTCTAAATATACGTAAATAGTGAAGTTTCAATATTGTCTCGTACAAATATTGTCCAAACAATATCGTATATACATTCTTATAACCTTAATGCAAGCTACAGCTGTTAAAATCGAGAAAAAGTATGTTTATGGCATTTTATGTGCCATGCCATCGATTGCATGATGAATTCCATTTCATGAACTTTTTGGCGAAATTCACTATATTTTCACCCACAAACGATTAAAACCACATCATTTTAGTTTAATTATGGTTATGTAGTATAACGAAGGTCTGAAATCAGAACGAAGCCATATAATTGAATTTGCACACCAAATGGATGTCATTGATTGACACGCGTGCACGTGAATGGTGATCTTGAGCAAGCATAATAAGCCCTCTATATTACAATAATGGGTTCTGGACTAATAACACTTATGTTTATTATATATGAGAACCCATAGAAGGTTCAAACTGCTAATACGCGACCCGGAAATCCAAGATTTGGCAAGATCGAAAAGTGCACAATACTGTTCAAACATCCATACATAACGGCATGAACCAATAGAGCTATCAACTTGGCGCCTTCGCAAAATTATTTTGAAATGTTTCTAAAAAAAGTCTAGAAAAACAGGATTTAGGAATTAGGTTTGGTTATTTATCTCAGAACATATTTACATAGCCTCTATACAAACCAAAAAAAAAACATAAGCAGTGTAAATTATTATATTTACATTCGTCAGACGATCCTGTGCTACAAACTCTCGTACAAATAATTCTATTCATATTAGGGTTTACAGTTTAGGATACAGGAGCGGTACCTCAGTGTATGACGCATGACTATCATACAGCGAAGGATACCGAAACGTACGAAACAGATTTCTTCCAATTATTGGTGACAAACAACTACACTGTATATATGATAGTGCAGTCGAACATCGTCCAGACCAAGGCCAACAGATTCAAGTACTCTCAGATATTTAATGCAATTTAATTGTGTTTTACGTGGTCATATTTTGGAGGAAGAACCGTTATAATTTGTGACGCACAAGCATGAATTAAGAATCCATATATGGTTGTGTCCGACCAAATTCGTTTCGACACGGTCCCATATACCAATCCTAAAAAGCATACATATTTAGTGTATGACATGTGTACATATATTTACAACTCCCAGACGATTACGGTATATGATGCCATGTGTCCCCGGACACGAACGCGAGCTACAGCGCTTTACAACAACAGTATTGTTTTAATTGGAGTAGAAGGTGGCCAGCAAATGATCAGAATTGCTAATAGGCTCAGAATGGGTCCTATTTATTAGAGGAGAAGGTGGTCAGCAAATGATCAGAATTCCTAGCAGGCTCAGAATGGAGCCTCTGGACCATCTTTCCTATTTCAAGATCTGAAGTGGAACGTATTAAACTCAGTCGATAGCAGGGACTAACCAATTCTTATCTTTCTGTGCTCGTCTGGTTATAAGACTCCTATTGGCACCAGTCGTACGGCGGGTTGTCCTATTTTAATAGTCAATCAATG
Source organism: Sphaeroforma sirkka (assembly GCA_001586965.3). NCBI lineage: Eukaryota > Ichthyosporea > Ichthyophonida > Sphaeroforma > Sphaeroforma sirkka. The sequence continues at coordinate 71,021 of LUCW03001381.1, read as the reverse complement.
CTGCGTCTTCGCACAACGAACACAGGAGGCCATACTAATGACCGAATGGTCAATTGCCTTGGACTCGGTAGTGCACCTGATATCCAGTGCCAAACTCGCAGTGTAAGCTACCTCCACATTCATTGTGGGCCTTCAGCCGTTCCGATATAGTATCACCTGCTGATAAAATCACTCTGGATCGAAGGCAACTCATAAGCGTACTCACAGGAGATCAGATCGAACCCAGGGGACTATATTCACTTGAAAACTGTTTCAACATCAGTCGCAGGAAGTGTCGAACCAGACTACCGCAGCTTGTTTGTGTATGTAACCATCGCGCTATTGGCCAGCGCCGCCACTGTACGTGCAGATAGCACGCTAATCTCTACGCTCTATTGTGTATATCACACACGCTAATCTCTGCGTCTGTTGTGTATATCACACGCTAATCTCCGCGTTCTGTTGTATATCACACACGCTAATCTCCGCGTTCTGTTGTGTATATCACACACGCTAATCTCCGCGTTCTGTTGTGTATATCACACACGCAAATCTCTGCGTCTGTTGTGTAGATCACACGCTAATCTCTGCGTCTGTTGTGTATATCACACACGCTAATCTCCGCGTTCTGTTGTGTATATCACACACGATAATCTCTGCGTCTGTTGTGTATATCACACCATCACACGTGCAGTCGAATGATCATCAGTGCTTTGTTGTGGGATAGTAAGGTGGCCTCGATGAACGTCAGGTGTTTGTTATGAACATCAGCTATTTGTTGTGAACTGTTTGAGCGCCCATTGGTATTAGCTTTGCGAACACGCCGTGGTGTTGACCCTTCATACCAGGTGACGATATATGCGCCATGTGTACTGAGTAACATTGTTGCTGCCGTGGTGTTGACCCTTCATACCAAGTGAAGATATATGCGCCGTGTACTGAGTAATATTGTTGCTGCCGTGGTGTTGACCCTTCATACCAGGTGAAGATATATGCGCCGTGTACTGAGAAACATTGTTGCTGCCGTGGTGTTGACCCTTCATACCAGGTGAAAATATATGCGCTGTGTGCTGAGTAACATTGTTGCTGTCTGTTGACAGCTTGACTACAGAAACAGCCGCACACTCATATTGCAACCAGTACGCTTCAGGTACCATGCCACCACCCACCCATCACACAGTTGTATGTGTGCCGGTTACACTGAATTCAGGGCTGTATCAGAAGCGGAGTGCTGCGCACAACACCAACGTGTAGCCATGACTGTCACTGCGTGTTGTATTCTGACTGTAGGCCATTGCCACACCATAGCAACCACATTCGTTAACTTAGACACGCACTATACAGCCTTCGGGTATGTTTGGGTGTTGTTGTAGGCACACCCCTAAGTGATGAGCATACTGTATATTGGGGCAATTTCCGATGCCATGCTTTGCAACTCAAGCCACCACTGCACCTTGCAGCGGCACATCCTCCGCCACAACTGATAGAGCCCTGGAATAACGAACCCTCCAGGGTCTCTCCAGGGTCTCATTAGGCAGACCCATACGCCCACTCCACTGTATGTGGACTATCACCCACCACAGCGTATGTGGACTATCACCCACCACAGTGTATGTGGACTATCACCCACCACAGTGTATGTGGATTATCACCAACCACAGTGTATGTGGACTATCAACCACCACAGCGTATGTGGACTATCACCCACCACAGCGTATGTGGACTATCAACCACCACAGCGTATGTGGACTATCACCCACCACAGCGTATGTGGACTATCACACACCACAGTGTATGTGGACTATCACCCACCACAGTGTATGTGGACTATCACCCACCACAGTGTATGTGGACTATCACCCACCACAGTGTATGTGGACTATCAACCACCACAGCGTATGTGAACTATCACCCACCACAGCGTATGTGGACTATCACCCACCACAGTGTATGTGGATTATCACCCACCACAGTATATGTGGACGCAGCGACTGTGTTTGATGTGAATGGAATGGGAGTGTATTGAATGTGAGCAAAGTGCAACCAGTCTTCCAATCACGCTGCCGTACTCGCAGCTCTGCAGTCGTCGCGGATATAGAGACCTCACTGCAGCGTGTCACCTGAATAGTGAGTCCTCAAAGAGCTCGTAACCAATATCTATATATATATATATGTGTGTGTGTGTGTGTGTGTGTGTGTGTGTATTATATATATATATATATATATATATATATATATGATATGTATATATTTTATATATATACTATATATATATATATATATATATATATATATGTGTATGCATGTACATATGTGTATATGTTACTTAATGCTGTGGTCTGTATGTTGGCGTGTCCATCCACATTGATATACCTATTATACATATACATGCATGCATGTTATTATTATATATGTATATATGATGTATATATATTATTATTGTATTATATATATAATATATATATTATTATGCTGCACATATTATATTATTATATTATTAATATAATATATTATATATATTATTATATATGACATATATATATGTTATATATATTATGTATGTAATACATATGCATATGTATGTTGTGACATATATATATTATGTAATAATATTATTACTATAATATATACACACATACATTATATAATAATATTATTATATATGCATTATTATTATATTGGCGTATTATAATATTATTGGCTAACATTTATTGTACATATGCATATTATTATTACATACATGTTGGCTATATGCATGTTGTGTTTGTACATATGTGTTAATATTACAATACATTATTATACATAACATGCAACTAATGCACAATAACAATATACATATTGTACATGTATATATTAACATAATAATATAATAATAATATTATTGCCATATTATTAATATTATATGTTACATGCTATTGATTAATATTGATATTGTTGTTGGTAATTATAATACATATGTTGGCATGCATTATGATATTACATACATAATAATAATATTATTACATATGATTATTATTACTATTATTATTATTGCATTATTATTATTATATTGATATTATTGGTTGTTACGCATGATATTATTATGGCTTAACGCAATACGTGTTATATATTAATATGTAATACACAATAATTATATACAATAACGTTATGCGTATATACATGCATATGCGTACACGTATACATTGCATACTATTATTATTGGCATATTTGTTGGCTGTATTATGTATATATTATACATATGTATAATACAACACCATTATAATCACGTATATAATACACAGGGCCTAGGGCCTATTAGGCGTTATAATATATATATATTACATTTATTATTATAACATATTATTATTATATTAGCTTATTATTATAATATTATTTATTATTAATATATATTACTATAACATTAATTACATTATTATTATATATATTATTGCATATTGTTACATATTGTTGCCATGTTTGTTGGTTGGCTACACATGCACATACGCACGCACATGCATACACGCGGCAAATGCATGGGCAACACATATTATGTATCATAATAACATATATGTCATATACCATATATTATTGATATTCATAATATTATAATATATTGGTATTGTAATATTATTGCTGATATATACATATGTATTATAATTATATATATATATATTATAATATTATAATAATATTGGCTAATATTATTACACATTATTTATTATTATTATTATTATTGTATATTACTTCATATTATAATTATTATATATATGTTATTGTTATATATTACTATTATTATTATTATTATTATTATTATTATTATATATGATTATTATTATTATTACATATATTGCCATATATATATTATTATGTTATTATTATATATTATTATTATATATTATATTATTATTATTATTATATTTATTATATTATTATATATATATATATATATATTATTATTATTATTATTATTACATATACATATATGATATACATTTCACACATGGGGTTTATTTGTTTATATATATATATATATATATATATATATATATATATATATATATATATATATATTGATATTGATGATACATGATATTGATGATGTGCATGATGTGTGTGCGTGTGTGTATGTGTGTGTGTGTGCGTGTGTGCGTGTGTGTGCGTGTGTGTGTGTGTGTGTGTGTGTTTTATATACATATGTATATCCTTCAGCCAGAATTATCTGAGTGAGCTGCTGAGCACCAGCCAGGTAGAGACGCCTCGCTGACCGATCGCACGACACGTATGGATGATGTGGCTATTGAGGTCTCAGTTCATTTGCTCGGCTGTGTGTTTGTAGTATCGTCATCGTCACCATCCCTGTACCCGAATAAGACATTATAAACGGATACCCGGTATGTGAGACACAGTTGCCTAATAACATATGACACAATAACATATTATGATACGTTGAGTTGCGGAGTATGGACTGTCGGGCACATAATGGATGTAATGTCATTGATGCTAATCGAGCATACACTATGGATGTACAGAGATTGGGTATCCAGATTGGGTATCCAAGTGGAACACGGAGATATGGCTCGATTATAGTATGTGGAGGTACGGCCTTATAATATGTGGAGGTATGGCTCGATTATGATATGTGGAGGTACGGCTCGATTATAGTATGTGGAGATATGGCTCGATTATAATATGTAGCGGTATGGCTCGATTATAGTATGTCAAGGTATGGCTAGAGTATAGTATTAGAGGTATGGCTCGATTATAGTATGTGGAGGTATGGCTCGATTATAGTATGTAGAGGTATGGCTCGATTATAATATGTGGAAGTAGTTCAATTATAGTATGTGAAGGTATGGCTCGATTATAGTATGAGGAAGTATAGCTCGATTATAGTATGTGAAGGTATGGCTCGATTATAATATGTGAAGGTATGGCTCGATTATAGTATTTAGAGGTATGGCTCGATTATAGTATGTGGAGGTATGTCTCGATTATAGTATGTGGAGGTATGGCTCGATTATAGTATGTGGAGGTATGGCTCGATTATAGTATGTGGAGGTATGTCTCGATTATAGTATGTGGGGGTAGGGTTTAGGGTTTAAGGTTACTTCCCAACGAACAGGCCCATTGCACTGGGCAAGGGATGGGTACGTCACACGCGAGTCGTCCCATGGGCCACTCAGGGGCATGTGCTGTAGACAAAGGGGTATGTGCAGTAGATAAAGCGGCCGTCAGTGACTCACCTAGCACAAAGGCAGCCACCATCTGGTGCGACGGCTGTACTGTGGGGAAGACGGACACAGGACTCGTCTGATCCGCAGCGGTACACTCTAAGCCGCACGTGGTCACAGGGAGGGTGTGAAGAAGGCGCGAGTGGTTAGTGGCCTTGTGCACAAGGGGTGGTAATGCACACGTGGTCACGGGAGAGTGTGAGAAGGCACGCGAGTTGCTAGTGGCCGTGTGCACAAGGGGTGGTAGTCCACACGTGGTCAGGGGAGAGTGTGAGAAGGCACGCAAGTGGTTAGTGGCCGTGTGCACAAGGGGTGGCAATGGCGCCGCTGGTAGATGAGACTGGATAGTACTTGGGTGTATAGCACATGGCAGGGACGGGTAGAGTTTTGGTATGTGGTACTGTGCCTATCGGAGACCTCTATGCTCGACCGAGGTCACCGTGTAATAAGGGTTTGCGCTGTGAGGCTTTCAGACAATGCAGTGACCAACACAAACGGTGGCACAGGAGGAACGCAATGGGTGTACGTTCCATTGGGCAGTGATGTGGTAGTGACACGCGTGTGTAGCACCAGAAACCCTGACGAATAGGTTACCATGGCAACCGAACTTACACCTTGTCCGGAACATAACTGAACAACATAATTTTGCGATGGTTGGTGGGGTGGTGATTCTGCTGATAATACTGTGCATGGATGTGTTGAGGACGTTGCTATGGCAACCGATGCAGCCCAGACTCTTAGCCACACCCTACGGATAAGAGGTGTGTGGCACTCACACGAAACCCGATGCAGATACAGCCCAGCAGTTGTTGGTACAAGCTCACTATATGCGTATACATTTGTACAGCCCTCACACTGTGAGCGTTACAACGGTGCATGCAATCACAAGGAGTACGCAATACAAGTGGAGAGACACGGTAGTAAACGGATTAAAAAAAGGTGCCTAACGTGTGTTGCTCCTCAGGACTACTCACTCCCCAGTCACGCGCATACAGCCGATTGTAACGGCCACACGTGCACAACAATCACCACCACAACCTAACACCCACAACGCACCCACACCAACCAACCAAACCATCACACGAAGTACTCACCATACTCTGACGGACTGAACAGCACAGCCAGGCACAGCAGCAGCACTGCCGCCGTGAACAGCACCACAGACGCACTCGTACGGCGCGTGTCTATGGCTTTGTATCTGCGCACACTCTCGTGCACGTTGTCTAGGTTGGAGGTTGTGCTGTCTACGCTGCACCTGCGTGCACCCTCTGCGCCGGTGATGCTGCCTGTAAGCGGTGGTTTGTTTCGGAAGTGTAGTTGGTTGTGAGGGTTGCGAAGTGAGCTGCTGGGGTGTGTACACGCCGATGCTGGTGGGTACGAGATTGTATTGTTAAATGGCATGTAAACCGTTTGTATGGTTAAATGGGATGGTTGTGCGGTTGAATGGCATGATAAGACGTTAGTGCGCTTGAATGGCATGGTAAAATGTCAGTGCGGCTGAATGGCATGGTAAAACGTTTTTGCGGTGGAATGGCATGGTAAAAGGTTTTTGGTGTGTATTGGGTTGCACCACACACAACATGCACGGCACCACCTGATTGTGAATAACACGTGCGCATCTGCCCGTCGATGTCGATCGTCGCATAGGCTTGTAGCATGGGACGAATACAATGCACACGACACACATTACACTCCTGTACATGGCAGGGTTATCTGGTGACTCAGACTGCTTGGGTATACCCAGGCCTCAATTTGAAGGACAATTTGGTCCACCCAGGTAACAAAAAGACGCAATATACTCTCCTCTAGCAGCGTTTAGACTTGAAAGGACCCAATAATCATCAAACAGGTGCCAAAACGTTCCCCCAGTCCTGTTTGTAATCCACAGCATGCGTTGCTGGTACATACGTATGCATTTCTGGCAATACGTACGTACGCACTCGGGTGATGCTTACCGCGTGATCGGTTGACATAGGCCGTGGCCACAGTGACGCCTTCTACCGATCTGCTGTCGTCCCAACAACTGACCTCGAACTTAAACTGGAAGACACGCATACGCACAAAGAGAGAGAGACAAAGCGAGAGAGAAAGAGAGAGAGAGAGAGAAAGAGGTTGTGTGAAACTGTGAGAGAGAGAGAGAGAGTGTGTGTGTGTGTGTAAAACTGAGAGAAAGTGTGTGTGTGAATGGATATATGAGACAGTGAGGACAACGCGCCCTAACAAACTCTCTGAACACACAGCCGCAAAACGTTAGATACAATCACAGAGAAGGACAGGCAAGAGGGGAAGATACGCACAGTACTACAAGCCACAGACGCAATTTTCTAAACAAACATGTGCAAGGCGTTAGATAAAATGACAGAGAAGGACAGGCACGAGAAGAAGATAAACGCACACATGCGCGTGTGGCATGCAGTAGTTCTTGTTTCATCCGATGGAATATTGATCCAGCCATTCAAACAGCCCAAAAAAATACGAGTTACATGCTATTGATGAAAGCGTTTGCATGCGACTGATGAAAGCGATTACATGCAATTGATGCAAGTGTTTGCATGCAATTAATATAAGCTGCTACATGCGATTGATGAAAGCGTTTGCATGCGATTGATATGAGCTGCTAAGCGTTTGCCTCAGATTGATATGTTCTTTTGGGAATGTCAGTATGATGATAGCGCTGGACAGCCAGGCGTGCAACAGCACGTGCACATACCCGCACTTTCCCTGAGTGTGTGTACGTTACATACCCGCACTTTCCCTGAATGTGTACACGTGTACATACTCGCACTTTCCCTGAGTGTGTACACGTGTACATACCCGCACTTTCCCTGAGTGTGTGCACGTGTACATACCCGCACTTTCCCTGAGTCTGTTGCAGCTGTGGGATTCAACGTCACCACCACGCCGAATGACGATTTGGGCTTGAGTGTTCCTTTGGCGCTCTGGAGGCGGTGCAAAGGAGGCAGCAACGATAGGGTTTAAGGTTTATGCAACAACCACAGAGAAACACGGCAATGGTGGTTAAACCCGCAGAGAGGCACCCACACGCGCAAAGTACAACAAAATACAGCAAGGACTGCTGTCCACGTGCAGAACATTGAGATAAATAATGTGCAGTGAAATGGTTAAGGCTAGCAGAAGAAATGATACCATATCAAGAGAACAAGATGTGATACTATATTAAGATAACAAGATGTGATACCATATTAAGATAACAAGATGTGATACCATATGAAGAAAACAAGATGTGATATCAAATTAAGACAACAAGATGTGATACCTTATTAGGATAACAAGATGTGATACCATATTAGGATATCAAGGTGATACCATATTAGGATAACAAGAAGTGATACTATATAAGATATGATGTCATATAAAGATCAAGATGTGATGCTAGAGCTAATTGCCAGCGATTGATGACTACATGTGTGTGGTATGCACTGTCACTGTACGATATAAATACAAACACAGCCACACGCCCCCTGGTTGCTAACCTGGCACGTCTGTTGGTGGAGGATGCACTAGCCAACTGTGTCTACACGCTGCAGTTCTACGGTTGCAAATACAAATCATTGCAAGCATGGACACGCACTGCACAGTCCCACGCACGCATCTAGCTGCGCTAATCTTAGCAGCACATAGGAAAAAAGGTACGTGCAAGGTACTTGGGTAACATATTTACTTTGTGAGAACATTACCTGCGCCTTGTAGCAACACACACATACACACCCAAGTACAACATATATATATATATATGTGTATATATGTGTGTGTGTGTGTGTGTGTGTGTGTGTGTGTGCGTGTGTGTGTGTGTGTGTGTGTGTGTGTGTGTGTGTGTGTGTGTGTGTGTGTGTGTGTGTGTGTATGTATGTATATATATAAATATATATATATGTATACCCGAAACATACAAACTGATCTGAAATCTCCAAAGAAAGCACACACTCATACCTGTATCGAGAAGGCGTCTCTGGAAGTACATCGTATTTTGTAATGCAACGGAACATTGTGCGTATTCATGACCGTCAGAGTCTGCTTTTGTTTATTCTGAAACCAACAAGTGCCAATTGAGTAGTAGGATATGGATGAGCTGACTAAAGTGGGTTGCTATGACTATTCTATGCAGAGCAGTCAAGCTCCCAAGGTAAGTGAATGTAGGTGAAGGTAGGTGAAGGTGGGTGAAGGTAGGTGAATGTAAGTGAATGTGGGTAAATGTAGGTGAGTGTAGGTGAATGTGGGTGAATGTAGGTGAATGTAGGTGAATGTAGGTGAATGTGAGTAAATGTATGTGAATGTAGGTGAATGTGGGTAAAGTTAGGTCAAGGTGAAGCCTCGCACTACTCTTGCGGCCATTGCAAATCATGATAGCATTCGGCTCTACATATGACTTACGTGTCACCCGAAGTTCTGTATAACTCACTCCGCGCCCTATGAAGTGTAGCAGCAGCACACGTTATATACACTCACATATACCTGCTAGTCAAAGCAAACGCCCACTAACCACATACACCCCAACGCATATGCACAGCCCAACGTCTAAACTCAACAGCCACACCTAACCATCCCATTAGCACGCACATGTCATGCCAAAGAAGGAGGCAACAAACCCCAAACGCAGGCATGAAGCAAAGCATATGCAAAGTAGGAGACATGTGAGCCAATTCTCTCACTCATGTCGTGCTTACCTTGTGGATGGTATCGAATTCTAGAATCTTCGGCGTCACCATTGCAGGGACGCGTGCACCCGACATCTTGTGTGCTTTATATCACTTGCTATATCACTTGGTACTGCTGTTATGCACAGGGCGTCTGTTCAGTGTGTACGTTTAGTACTACTGTAGTGACAAGACTATTGCACGTGTGTTGCCCCTTATGTTATAACGTTTTGACACTTTTCTGATCACTTGAACGCTATAGAGTTACGTGGGCAGCTGTGTTTACTATGAACAGCTCTGTAGAGCCCACAGCTTATTGGCGTACGTGTAGATGTCTATATGAACAGTCTGTCAACAAAACACCGGGAGTGTGGAAAGCGTTGGAAAAGCAGGTGTTTATCAACTATACATGTATATTTGAACTACTTACATGTACGTTTAAATGTATATTTATATAGCATGTATTTATATACCCGTCTGTATGTCGCTAGTATACTAAATATTTATACTGAATACATATGCACGAAGTCTGTGTATGTACATATTTACATATGCAAGTGTAGTTCAATAGGGGATGAGTCATACTTCGGAATAAATACTCTGATTTCTTCTTGGCCCTCTCTATGATTCTAAAGTTATCATAGAAGGCTAGGGTTTTAAAATATGTATATATATATATATACATATATATGTATATGTATATATAATTTATATACACAACCAACCCTTAAGCCCTTAGTGTATAGGGATAAGGATAAGGTGTTACTTTAAAGGGATATACTGTGCATTGTCGTGAAGTAGAGTGCACACCATGTCCACGAGTATATCCAACAAGCGTGGCCAATGCGAAGAGGCCAAGAAGGAGCGTGTGCTCCGCAATCTGCGCACGATTCCGTCGGTTGGCATGGGTATGTCTGGTTGGACTGCTATTAGTCGCACATGTGTTGATACGATACGAGATTACTAGTCGCACATGTGTAAATATGATACCAGACACACGAAAGTGCCTAGGTTTGTCTAGGAATCACGGAAACGTCAAGCACGGCACGACACGACACTGCAATGCATACGACAGTGTACAGGTATATCTATTAGTCACCAATACATTGTCCGTTAATGGTATCACAACACAGACGAAAGAGTATGAATGTGCCTGGTATCACACGATAGTGGTTGT
>LUCW03001381.1:40000-50000 GCA_001586965.3 Sphaeroforma sirkka | reverse complement strand
CACTTTCAAATCTACCACTTCATTTTTTACTAGGAATTTTTGGCATGGATATTGTCATTTGGTTTTTTATATATTTTCATGGTTTGAGTGAGTTGTCCTATCAAAAATCAATTTCTACATGTAGTTTGTTTTTTTTGAATATCAAGTCAATTAAATCACGACAATTTGTCTCCTTTTATTCGTTTTCGATTTACTTCAGAAAACAAATGTGGATTCTACTGAGTGCTGAGAGCCTGAGAGTCTAAATTTTTATTTTACAACAAATATTGATCTCAAAGACTCCCATAATCTCACTGTCTCGCACACATAGTAAACGTTTTCAACTTTTTACACCAACCGGCAAGTATCGACACTTCTCCATTCCCTCTCTTTGAGAGTATTCGAAAACTTTAATCCTCGTTCCTCTTTTTGATTTTAAAAACAAAATTTATTATTTAAGATAGAGTCTTTTGTTTTTTAAAAACAATCGATACTCGATCAGTTGATGGATTTATGTATATACATTTTTTTAAACGAAATGTTTTATAGAAGGCTATGAACAAAAACTAAAAAAAGGTTATTAGTATTTTTTTTTTACTTTCGAGAGTATAAAGCTTTCTATAAATAACTTTCAATTCGGATATATTCCACAACTGGTTTAAAATACGGCACTTCAAGTCGCCCTATATTCATACTGCTGACTCGTGCGTCCTGAGTCAGAACTTCGAAACCAATCCTAATAAATAAGTCATGAATATGATACTATTCTATTTTTGACAATACACAGGCTGTACATTAGACGTCGACAACTTGTTATCGGAATTTACTCTATTGTGTGCCCAATAATAATTAGTTATGCTTCTCCGGAGTGTTTTCAATCATTAAGCTGTTACTAGACTATTTTTGAACTGTGCTGTTTATTTATTTATTTTAAAACAAAAACAATCAACATATTTTTTTTCACCTTCTCGGTTCTCTCTACATATATTTTTTTACAATTCAATATAGTTGGTTTTTTTAAAAGAGACAAAAATAGAAACTACCAAAGCAAACCATTTTTTTAGAAATATATATTAACATACTTTGGGGCTTTTACGCTCAATTTTCAGAAGGGTTATGGTATAAATACACATAAATACTGTATACTCAAGTGTATTTTTTGTTTTAAAAAAAGAGATAGTGTAGAGTGTATTTATACACTTTAGTCTTTTTTTAAATGCACAATAGAAAACAAATTGAATAGAGAAGCGTTTACGTTCAACGCGTTTGCTCTTATAAAAACGGATTTCGATTGTCATTCTCTCTGGCCATGGGGCAAGGGACGCTCTTAAATAAAGAAACATTCTCTTTTTGTTTTTGTTTTTAAAAAAGGTTTTTGTTTGTAGTCGGTAGTTCTGCGAACTCTACGACAGTCTAAATAGACTAAATACAACAATCTATTTACGTAATCTTATTTTAAAGTCTTCAACCCTAAACGGTTGAACCTTTTTATTTATTTTTAAAATAACCAAATTGGACAAAGGTAATATAAAAGCTACGTGTAGGCAATTAGGCATAACGTGAAGTTTGACAATCGACACAATTATTGTTTTATATAAACAAGTGTAAATATCTGTCTGTAAAAAGTCTGGCTTTTCGCTATCTCACCTTTTCTTAGCCCAGTTGATAATAAATTTGCTACCTGTTATTAGAATAGTTATAAGCTATAACCGATTGTACCATATACCCTCGAGTAGTCTTCAAGAAAAAGGTATGCTATACCTATCTGTTCAGAGCTATTTAAAACATTTCACAAATATGATAGTCTGGCTCGAAAAATACAAATAAAAACTTCCGATTTTAGGGTTTAGTTTAAATATCATATATCAACCTCATCGCATATACGCACCGTTTGCACGTTGATCCACTTCATAGGAGTTACTGTATCGTAAATTATAGTTGTTTTCCTCAAAAGCGCCACTATTATCAGCATTCAATCCAGGAATGTACCGTTGGTCACCGTTCATGTTTTGGTTTCCGTTCGAACACCACCCTTGATTTTCTGATGGCATGTAACCAGCTCGACTGGTTATCTCGCGTGCGTTATTCTGTTCATAAGAGGGCTGATCACTGACAAACTCAGAGGTAGTACACGGCGCCTGCTCTTGCATTCCATTGTAAGTATTCATATTCTGATTCGGCTTCTGGCCTGGATGACTAGTTGTAGAGTACTGGACAACAGTACGTGAGGAACTATTCTGCGTTCCATATGTGTTGTAAGCGTTCGGCAATGCATTGTGAGAGACACCTGTATGCCTCGACATGTGCATATTAGCGTCGCCATATGAATATTCTGCAACAACGTTATAGTGACGACTGCTCATATGTTTATGGTGGCGCTCGTTCCGACTGCGTTTGCTGCGCTTCTTCTTCTTATGACTAGCGGCTGCAATTTCTGGGCGTGGATGTGCACGAGATCTCGCCCGCTTGTGCTTGTCACGACCTATAGTCATTGGTGGTAACATATTGGTACTAGAATATTCATTAATACAAGCTTGTGATGATGCTACCTCTGTATTCAACTGCGCATGCTGAGACGATACCTGGTACGGACCGCCTAGTACCGACCCATCACTATGCGTAGTCACACCAGTATATGTATGTCCCATACACCCACAGCCTCCAGTTTTCGGTCTAGCGAAGGATAAATTAGTGTTTTGGTCCCATGCGTTAATATCGGGTCGGCTCTCCAGATTTGAAGGCTCGTGTAATTCCACCCCTGAACAATTCCACGTTGTCTGTTGCACGTGCGAAGATTGTTGTGTGTAGGATGTCTGATGAACCTGAGGATTATGTTGCATATGGGAGGGTTGCTGCATATGAGATACCTGTTGCATATGGGACTGTTGTTGCTGATGTCCAGGATGACCTCCATTAGCAGGCCAAGCGTTGCTATGTGATGGGCTGTGATTACCAAGTTGTGCAACATAACCCTCATCCACCTTCTGCTCCTGATAAGTATTGCTGCTGCCAGAGTTACCACCACATGATGTACTTTGACAGTCGCAAGACTGCACAGCGGGGCGTGACTCAAATTGGTTAGACGGTTGCGGGTTGGACTGCATGCTAGCCTCTCCATGCGTATTCGAAATAAAATGTGGTTGCTGCTGCTGTTGATTGGGCCGGCTTGAGTCCACCACATCAGTCTGCCAGGTATCCACGGCCAGATTATCTATACTCCTGTGCTGACATTGGTTGGCGCTGCATACTCCATAGCTAGTAGGATTTTGCACCTGCATACCTCCACGTACGTACAAAGTCTGATTGCCCCTCATCTGCGACAGTGGTGGTTCATGTTCTTGCTCTCGACTCGTGGAGAGATCATCTCTCGTGCCGAGTACCACATCCCTAGAATTCATCCGCGAGTCCGATCGATGGCCCGAGCGGGATCGATTAGCTGAGCGGGGTCGTTTGCGAAACTTGATTCCAACTTCGATTGGTTGACCATACGCGTCGTAACATTGCGCCCCTTGCGGTCCTTGATGGATTTGTTGCTGCTGTTGCTGTTGCTGTTGCTGTTCCTGGTGTTGCTGTTGCTGTTGCTGTTCCTGGTATTGCTGTTGCTGTTGCTGCTGCTGTTGCTGTTCCTGGTGTGGGTACTGTAACACCTGTTGCGGAACTTGTTCTCGACTTCTGCATACTTCATGGGGGTTTGAGCACATCTGTTGAGTGTTGTTGAACCCATTGCCCGCGTTCACGAAACCGGCATTGCAGCTGCAAGTCGTAGGCTGACGTGATAGCTGTGTATGTGTAGATTGTGCCGCGGTTTGAACCCAAGAGTGAGACGGTGTCTGCATTCGAGAGTAAGAATTATTCGCCGTCATGCCTCCAATGTTGTGCGCGTTGTTCATCATTACATCCCCATCGTTAAGCATGGGCGCTCCACCTCGCCCCTGTTTTTGCTGTGAAGGCTGCACAATTTGTTCCGCACTCCATATTGGCCCTATCTGTAACTCGCCCCGAGTTTGTTGATTTGAACTCGCCATCTCAGACTTAACTGAAAGCGGTCGTGATAGACCCTCTAATTTTTTTGACTCGATGTTCCCCTGATTTGAAATCTTCTTATGTGTGTACGTTGTTGACCGCGTGGCAGTCGCCATAGATGAAACACTCTGTGTACAATCGCTCAGTGGTTCATCATGTTTATGCTTCAGACGGGCGTGGAGATGTCGAGCGTGGTTAGACGCGTACGTGCGTCCACAGTCCTTGTACAGGCATGCAAACGATCGCTTGAGCTCGCACTTTTTGCGACGTCGGCGCGCTTGATTGACTTTCGACATATCAAGTACAACACCATCGATTGTCGTCAAAATTTGTCCTTCCGAGCCTCGTAACTCGCCATTGATACAGCGCATGGCGGAAACATTCGTGTGACTATTATCAGAATAATAACTGATACTCGTGTCTACTTGGCTTCCATTCGGAATGGTGCGAACATCTGAGTGATGCAGGTCCTTAACCGAACCGCCGATAGCGGCACTTTCTGGCCGAGAATATCTCCCAGCATCCATCGTAGTTTGACTGGCCCCACTGTGTGATATACTCTGCTGTCGCGTGGTTCTTAGACTGCTGTCTTGGTTTGCAACGTCGATAGAGTGGATGCTACCATCCTCACTAGTGGGAAAATATTGGTCAGACCTTTTGCTGCTATTTGAGGACCCTTCACCCTCAACAGTGCTGATGTCGAGATTACATGTATCATCGTAACTGTTCGTACCATCCGCGACGTTGAAGCCATTGGCAATAGTACTGAGCTGCTTGATCCTTGGCTGTGGCTGCCCCCCCCGCCATTCGTTTTCTGACGGCGTAAACTCCTCATCCATGGCCGATACTGAGCGAGAGTTCGAATCCAACCCCCGCTTCGACGTCTGCACAGCTCTCATCGTATTATTGGCCAATCCTTGCGTTCTGGATGGAATTTGCGCTACGTTGCGGTGATCAACTGTTTTTGTTTCCGCAGTTGATGTGACACTGTCTGCGGGTTTCACTGTTTGACCACAACTGTCATGTTTGAGTCGGTAGTGCAATTGCCTGGAGTGATGTGATACATACGAACGGGAACACCCTTTATATTGGCAAGAGAAGGTTTCTTTTGACAACTGAGTTTTACATCGTTTGGTTGGATTCTTAACATGTGCGCAAGAACCATTGAGCTCCCTTCCATTCGTACTACTACTGGTACTGCCATTAGAATACCCGTTCGTACTCGCATCGTCAACTATTTGTGTATTCAAACTTTGAAAGCCATTTGAAACTTGCCTACACTTGATGCTCGAAGACTGATGTGGCACTGTAGGTGGTGTGGATGTGCGTCTGACAGTTCCAATTCCACTACGCTTCATAGAATCTGCATTTCGAGACAGTTAATAATCAATGGACAACAAAAGGCACCACAAACCAGTTCCCGTATAAATCAGTTCCTACTCGAAATTTGGCTGCCATATCTACTCAACCCAATAGATATCACCTGTGACAACAAATATTGAAATCTCAACTTACTCGCAAGGTTTGGAACTATCTGACCCTTCTGGGTGGTATAGATCTGGCCCGTATCGATCACTGTCTGTGTCTGTCGCATTGCAGCTGCGTTTCCGCTGCCCTTGCACTGAGAATCGGTAGATTTCTATGATTGATGAAAGATATTATGAGACCGACGCAAAAACATATGAATTTAGGTCAGACACGCGATGGGCTACACCAGTGAGATGAATACTACTTAGATATTCTACAACTCAAAAATTATATCCTAATAAGCACACTGGAGAGACAGCAAGTCAATAACCAGACTCGAATTACAAGCTAACCCCCATTGCAACATTGACCATTAGACCTCATGTGAACGAACACATGATACAAAAATGCGCGAATTTTAAAAATTATGATATTAAGGTGTGTAAACACGTTAACGACAATACACAAGCGTTAGTGAAGACGTCCACAAAATAGATAACTGATGTCATGGATATAAAAAATAGACAACTGATGTCATGGATATAGTTCACTGTAGAATGAGGGTACAAAAGTACAGCAGATCCAATTGCTTTTACATTTACGCAATAACCTTGTACTACATTCCCAGAAATTCAAAAAATACTTTATTCACCCCTTCACACAAACAGTAAAATATATTGCGCACAAAAGCCCATCTTTGTATACCTCTTTTTTCTGTCTACTAGCCATATCATCAGCTTGGATGTTCGATAAGTATTTAAAGTGAGCTATACGTATGTGTTTCCGTATAAACTCATGTATGTGTGTTCTTGTGAAGGTTGTTTGTATTTATCAGTCTACTTGGCTATATATTGTACATAAAACCCCTCAAATAGTGTCGACCATTCTAGATATTTTATATTATGAACAGACCTATGCCAAGTTGGAGGGCTTTAGTCAAAAGTGGGATGGCTCAGAAACTGTTTGTATATACGCATTATCGAAATTTTCTATATAGAATTTAATGCGCAATACCAAAATTTTCTAAAATATATTCTACAAATTGTCGCAAACTCGCAACAAAAATAATCTCAAAAGAGTGCAACTGTATAATAAGCGTGTAACGGTTCCAAACTTTCAATGAGTATACTTATCACTCTGACAAAGGATACGAAATCATTGGTCTAGCTTCAGAGTCTAGACTTTTAGGACTTGGTCCAGTATCCGACGACAGCGGACAGTATCCGTATTCCGTTTCGTACAACCACTCCAATAAAATCGAATATCCAGGTTCAGAATTAAATACTGTTCTGCTCCGTTAACATAAAATGAAACAAAACAAAAGGTAGCAAATGACTCAATGAGCATAGGAAACAAGAGGGGGAGCCAAAACTATTCAAAAGTAGAAAAACGCTTGTTTAGTACTATTTTTATTTTGGGCTCTGTTTATAACCGCGATCTTCGATTTCATTGGAAGGATGTTTGAGCAGTGGCTTATCCAACTTGAATCTTCTCAACTTGACTCTTCTGATTTTTCAATTTATAGAGGTATTTACATATAAATCGTATTGGGCAGGCAATAGACTCTTAGAGTAGTTTATGGTCAATGCACAACATTTTTATAGTCATTAGCTTGCTTGAGTTGTTTGTCGGACAGTCTCGGCCTCTAGGGTCCCAGACTCGCTCGAGTCTCGAGTCTCGACACGAACTCAGGAATTGACGCACAATTCTCTGTTCAAATATTTTTATATTCGTATGTCGGAAATCCGAATTCTCTCGAGTGAAAACCAGTTTCCGAGTTTCAGTATTCAGACTATCAGACCTCAGTGAGACTTAGTCCCCTCACTACCTGTCTACCTCAGTGGTAGAAATTTAAGTATATTCGCAGGGGATAAAAATATATTTATAAAAAGCCAAGGATATAAAGCATACGAGCTTCTACTACTCTAGCACTTTACTCTTGAGTTTTAACTGTCTTCTTTCAAAACAGGCCTGTCTTTAGTCTGCTATGCTCTAAATAGTAGTAGTAGTCCCTCTACTCTAAAGAGTACCTCTCGACTACTGGAGTAGAGTAAGAGAGTGCTTGCTGACGCCAGACTTGCGCTTAAAATGTACATTTTTGTGGCTAAATAGTATAAATACCTCATCAGAGGGGAGACCAGCATCAGAGTCTATAGGAGGGAAAGAAGACCAAGACCAAGTCCAACAGATAAATACTGAGTAAAATACCATCCAGTTTTAACAGCCAAAAAGCCAGAAAAAAAACATAAGTCCCAGTAAAATGAATGGCTTACCCTTTATCTTACAGCGGAGTGGGAGCCTTTACTTGTTGTGTACAGTATTAGGGACTCTAGCCGAGAATATATTTGATATGTACTACACTTCTCTTGAGAAAAGGACTAAGGGCCCTGACCCAAGGTCAGAGGATGTAGAGTAAAGTAAAGAAAGGTCTATTATAGGGGGTGGGGAATATTTTCTTTATCACCCCCCCGAGAGAAGAGAGTCTGAACTCTAGTAGTAGGAGTAGTCACAACTATCAGTAAAAATGTCAAACGGATACTGGGCAGCACGCACTCCACTAGAAAATGATAATAATTTTGTAGTGGAGTACATGTTTTATTCTAAAACCTAAAAACCCCTTTTTTAATATAGATCAAACCAAGATAATTTTGACTGTTGGGGTATAATATATTTTTTTTGTATAAATAATATGATTTGTAGAAATTTTGTTGCTTTAAATTTTTTAGCAAATATGTGCATGTTGAATAAAAAGAGAGTGGCCAACGTTATCGTTTTTGACATACTAAAATAGAGACTTTGCATAGCCTTTGCTCAATTCAGAATGGGCCATGCAGTTTGCACTCATTCTCTCTCGTTAGTAAATAGTAGTAGAGAGGCTCGACCTCTATTGCAGGCTTGTACTGGCTTGCGCACAGGCTTGCTGACTTTTACTCTCTTTTTATAAAACATGCACACTGCATGGCCCATTCTGAATTGAGCAAAAGCTATGCAAAGTCTATATTTTAATATGTCAAAAATGATAACAAAGATGCGATATACTTTTTTTTTTAATTTTGTAATATATAGAATAAAAATATAAACCTCCAAAGAACCAAAAATAAAATGCAACAAAATTTGGGGAGGGACCAGCCGACCAGGTCACCAGGGGGCCCAGGGCCAGGGCAGCCACAGGCTGCTATTTTCAAAAATATAAAAACAGCCACCAACGCCAAGGCACAGTAAAGAGGGTGGCAACTGGCACGGCGCGAGAGGTGTAGACTTTGTAAACATGGAGCAGGGTGAATAAAAAAAGTTTTAATAATTTTGAGGGGGTGGGAATTGGGGGCCTATTGTGAATTATTTATTTTTGTATACTGTATTTTTACAAACAAAAGCAAAAAAAAATCATCAAATATAAACCACTACTTTTTTTCAATTTATCTCGCGCAAATAGCAAAGAACATTCTTGATTCTACAGTCTTGTTTTTTATTGTTTTTAGAGGAAAATATCAATAGAAAATTTTGGTGCTAAATTATTTGAAAGGCCATACCTTTGGTGAATTTTTTCCTTAAAACCCTCCCAATTCATAGCCTTCTAAATTTTAAACACCCATTTCCCCAAATGGGAAATTATTCCTTTTTTAATATTAAAATATTCGTCAGACATTCCGGACTTGAGTCTTCAGAATTGAGTCCAGCAGCCTTTAAAAAAGCCTATTATAAAAAAACTCCAATTTCTTCTAAATATTCTCTAGTAGAGTAGAGCTCTCTCTACTACTACTAGAGTAATTAGGTAGAAAGGGTCATGAATTCAAGCCGAGTGACTGTCATGACTCATGAGTGTGCCAATATCTATGCGCCGGTATTTTTATTTGTTTTAAATATCCTTTATTATATATCAAAGTCAAAAAAAATCTCGATGCCCTTCTCTACTGGGGGCGAAGGGGTAAAATATGGCCCGAGAGACCGAGACTTAAATATTTCGACAATATATCTAAATTTATGACTATAATGCTAAGCTCAATGCGTTAAAAGTTGTAAGTTTTATTATGCCTCGAATAAACATTAAAGTTGTAACATTTATATCTCGATAGTACATTTCCATATATGATAGGTACATTTTTCAGGTCACTCAGGTGACAGTCGTCACAACTGAAACGCTCAATCTCTTTTGATTGCCTATTATCATTTTCGTGGCCTAAAATTTTCAACGATCGGACAGCTTATTGAGTGCAGTTTCAAAAATAACTTTGCAGTTGATTTGTCCTAAATAAAAGTTATAACTTTTTTAAAAATCAAAAAGTTAACATTAAAGTTGGAACTTGTATTCCGTACCCCTATAACTTATTGAGCTTAAGCTATAAAGCCCCTTTTTTTTTAAATGCCTAAAACATAGCCTCCTCATAAGGCCGAAATTGAACATAACTAAACCCCCTTTTTTATTAATACCTAAAAGCTAAAACCTCTTTTGCCTACAAATTATGACTAAAGCCCATGCCCCATGGCCCATTATGTCTAAAAACTATGACTAAAACCACTATGACTAAAACCA
>LUCW03001381.1:0-35000 GCA_001586965.3 Sphaeroforma sirkka | reverse complement strand
GTGACGTTATGCAGCCCCACCATTGTATACACAGCTCCCAGGCTCCACCCGCTATCTACAGGCTCGTCCGGTAGATGCCAGTTCTTATTGTAGGAAAACAGGCAGTCACCGGATAACGCCCCCATGGACGATAGTGTGGCTAAGGTGCCAAAGACTGTATTTAAGGGCACGACTAGGGTTAGTTGGGTCAGGAAGTACCTATTCCTTGTTTAGATGTGCTGGTGTTCCCTGTATCGGTGTATCTGCGATATGAAGAGCGTGGCCACGCACAGATTAACAATGCCAAAGGAGGCTGTCAGAGCTATAAACACGTCGTAGTGCGGCCGGCAGTGTCGCTCGTAGTTCGCATCTCGATGCAACAGCACAACCACCGGAGTGAGGAAGGGGACTGAGACAACCAGCATAAATAGGACTATAAACGGATATAGTCTCAAGGCAAACACCGCTTGTTGTTTAGCGATATCTTTCTTTTCCTGTCTCTGGCTGGCATCGTTTGTCTTATCCATACCCCTTGCGAGCAAGTCACGATCCGACACAGCGCGTATTGCATAGCTGTTGGCTCGGCTGCTTCTGGTGCCTGTGTCTGTAGCTGCGACTGGAGATCCGGGTAGCAGTGTGTCCTGACAACAACTGCGAACTTTCAAATTGTGCTCACGCGCAGGCTTGGAGACAACTGTGAGCAAAACTGGAAGTGCTATTATTACTATTATTGAAATTATCCTGCTGAATTCGATCTATTATACCTTTCTGATGGTCGACTAACTCCTCCGCCTGTGAATGATTTGATCGATTTTCGTCATTTGAACATATTGACTGAACATATTGACTGAATACAGAACATCGTCATTTGAGTGTGTTGATTGAACACTGTTATTTGAGTGTGTTGATTGAACATTGTCATTTGAGTGTGTTGATTGACAACTCTCTCTAGAGTGTGTCAATTGAAAACCCTTTCCTACATGATTTGATTCGGAACCCTGCGGAAATACTTCCACTTCAACGCTGCCTGTCGCTGGATGCGCTTCAACGAAAATGCTTACGGAATGGGTACTACCAATACTCAGTCTCTTCCTCATCTCACTAATCGATTCTGTAGTGCTTAGACTGCTCATGCGCAGGTTATTCGCATTATCTGTGTTCACTTCTCTGCCTATCTTTACTATTAGAGTGCCGAGTATTGTCCTCAACCACAGATTTACTTCGCCTAAGTACATCCATGAGTTTTGTATTCAACCTTTCTCTCCTCTTCACAAATACCGTCTCTGTGGTCCTCGCTTTTAAAAGTGTTGGCGTTTTCTATAATGATGTCCACAGAACCACAGCCAGCCTTTGTATTCGCTTGCATTCTCAAGCCTAATTGAAGTTGAGATTGAATCGAAATTGAACTCCAAGAGTTGACACGTTGTTTGCTGCACACTCTAGAGGCATACTAGCTGTGTTCACATACTGCACCGTTAAGCTTAAACGACAATTAATCTGCAATTGATTCCGTTCGGTGTACTTCAAACACACTGCTACAGTAGAAGTGAACTTCACGGCATGCAACCCATGGCGCATATGAACACGAACTTCCGAAGTTGGCCAGACCACCGGAGCAATCCTTGTTTTTAAACCTTAATATACATAATCTAACCTCAATTCGTTCAGGTAAACTAAACACTTATTTATCCAATTTATATACTAAAAAAAACGTTTATGAAAGTAAAAAGACAAATAAAAAAATCGTCCTGCAGTGCGAATAAACAGACATTCTAGAGTGCACTTTCAAATACTTTGCACCTTCAGACTCGAGATATGCACCTATACTGACATCCACAGGATCACCCCAACAAAAACGTTGAATATAAACGCATTCCTATTCAAAGGTTATATGGTATATACATTTAAACGTAAACCGTAACAAAAGACTGTCCTGGTGTCCCGGGCTCCCGCCACCGGCCACTCCCCAGTACTCTTCATCAGACTTTCCGGAGGCTCTCAGACTCAGTCTTCATGCGACAAGTCTGCGACAGTTTTATTTTTGAGAAGCGAGTCTGGAGCCTGGAGGACATAAATAGATAAATATGTACACACGGTTACACGCACACCCCCCTTACACTACAGGGGTTGGTCGGGGGATCAAAGGTTTGTGGTTCGTATGTTTACCAAAAAGGGCAGTGGGTGACTCTGGGTGTGACAGCCTACATACATACTAAACTGTGTCATGAGTTCATGACCTCTACTAGAGAAGAAGCTAAAATATAAGGGGATCGAATTAACTACCGAAGGACGTTTTACGATGCGGCTGTTCACATATGATATCCAACATGTCGTCACGTATTGTGTTTGCGTATTCCCGTTGTGCATACGTTCTCTTCGTTCTGTTGAGTTGATACGAGAATGTATAAGACAGCCCTCGATGTGTCATGAACTACACTGTACGGTGTGTGAAAACGCGCACTATGTAAAACTAACGCTTCGAAATGCATCAAGCTTCCACATATTCCAATTTGATATTATTCGACTAAATAGATACGGACGCTTTGAGTACAAGCCGTTTCATTATTTAGACTCTTAGTACATCAAACAATTTAGCAAGAAGTGGTGCATATCCGATACAGTCGGAATCGCACACAACACGCTGCAATAGACCATTCCCAATATTAAGCTTGTTCAGAGTGGTGGACGGCTTCAATCGTCGCATGGTTCTCATAAGCGATCCGCAAGGCTTGGCGAGCGTTGTACGCGGCCAGAGCATCGGCCTCCTAAGCAGTGTACCAGGGTATAACCCAAAGGGTTTGGTCATTTTCATGAATATTGTTATTAAGTGAATGTATTCAGTAGATACGAGAACGTCTTTCTTGTAATGTGTGTGGTACTCTCGATGAGTGCTGCAGTCATTGGAGTTGAAGGGGTGTATATCTTGACACTTTATAGGCGCGAGTCTTGGTTGATCAGTATTCGTGCTAAGTTTCACTCTCCGGGCGACCTGATCATATGCTATCTGAGTGTCTAATATCAGCAGTACGGCAAGTACAAGCATAAACAAGTCGAACGAACCCCGATAACAACAAAAAAAACGTAACAACGACTTAGAAACAACTGGGAACTAGTTTGATCTCCATCTATATTTTATATATATATATATGTGTGTGTGTGTGTGTATGTATATATATATATGTATTTATATATATATATATATATATATATATGTATATATATATATATATGTATGTATATATAGCGAAGTGGACTCGGCAAACCAACTGCCAACTAGCCACCTCCACCAATACATCAATAACATCATCAATAGCATATCCGATACATATCCAATACATCATTGATACATTTTCAATACATCATCAATAACATATCCAATACTTCTCTAATACATCAATGCATCACCAATACATCTCCAGTCTATCTCCAGTACAACAAGGCATCATCAAGCTCATCTCTGACATATCGACAATACATCTCCACCTCTCCAATAAATCATCAACACATCATCAATACACATACTATGCATTAATACATCCCCAATACATCTATAATACATCTACCATACTTCTACAATACTTTACAATACACATCCTTTCCATCTACAATACATCCCCAATACATCTACTATGCATCTACAATACATCACAATACATATCTTTTACATCTATAATACATCCACAATGCATCTACTATACTTCTACAATACTTTACAATACACATCCTTTCCATCTCTGCATACATCCCCTCAATACATCTACTATGCATCTACAATACATCACAATACATATCTTTTACATCTATAATACATCCACAATGCATCTACTATGCATCTACAGTACATTACAATACATATACTTTACATCTACAATACATCCCCAATGCATCTACTATGCATCTACAATACATTACAATATATATACTTTACATCTACAATACAAATATACTTTACATATACTATACATCTCCAACAATATCCAGTACATCCCCAATAAGGTCTCCAACAGCTTCACCACGTAGCACAGTCGGCTCTTACATGCGCACCAGCAGTACAAGAGTCTATCAGCTTCACAATGTATGCCTTCCCGACTCAAAGGTCAGATACTGACAACGAGGTATGCACTTTCAATAGTAGCGTCTCATGCACGTCACAGCGAGAACTCTATTGATCAGGGTCTATGCAATTCCTCATCTGAGTTTTTAGTGTCGTAATAACAGTCTATGCAGTTCCTCATCTGAGTTTTTAGTGTCGTAATAACAGTCCTGAACAGGTGGTGTGGGGTGTGGGGTGTGGGATCTATAAACCGTTATAAGTATATGTACACATGTGTGTTTGATGAATATCAGGATACATGTGTAGATTCATGGTTGCATATTATTTATAACTATGCTTGAATATATATATATGTGTGTGTGTATGTGTGTGTATGTATGTATGTATGTATGTATGTATGTATGTATGTATGTATGTATGTATATATATATATATATATATACGTGTGTGCGTGTGTGTAGGTATGCTTGTGCACACTTCTTTCTAAAAGTACGGCTTCCTAAGGCTGCTCTTTACACCCTTTCCAACCCACAAAGCACCACACATCGCCAAATACTACTCGAACTCGTAATCCGCTCAGCGTCTCCCAGCACATACCACGCGACTGCCGGCGGTGGCCGAGGCAACCACATGGTCCAGCAGAACTACCTCCACAGTGTACTCTTTAACATCCCTAGAACCCAACGGAACATCTGGCGCACACACACTCGCCACGTTGCTGTAATCCGCACACACCCGATGCGTTGTACCATGCCTGTGCAGCTGTTGGGTCGCTTGTGGGCTGTGTTGTGGGCTGTGTTGTAGGCTGTGCTTGGCCCTTGTGTCGTAGTTCTCCGCCACCTCTGCACCTTCCTGCACTTCCAATGTATTGGCATGGTCGTACACACTACTCCTGCCCCTATCCCCTACACCCACCGGCCTTGCTCGCTTCTCCGTCTGTGCGCTGTGTGTGCGACCGTTTGTCGCGTCTCGTCCATATTGACTGGTCATCCCTTGATCTGTTGGGCTCTCGTGCATACGTTTGGTGCCTTTGTGGTTTGTTTTGGATGACTGTCGCATAGGCCGCGCCTGTTGTTTAACCCTATAAGGTACGAATAATAACGTTAATCCCGCTGTACGGCATAAAACCGATGGAACTTCGAGGCAATAACAGGCCTGTGATGCCCTTAGACGTTCTGGGTCCCGATATACAACATATGATATGATACGATATCGTGTTTGGCGTATACGTATCCCAATGGGCCACTCGCGGGTCAATGTGCTGATGTGGGCAGTGTACATGTGTCAAACAATTACTGCAGATGATATGATTGTAGTTTTCCTTTGTTCTGCTGGTGCACCACATTGGTAGGCAACTCAAAAGTGCGAACTGTGGTGTTCAACCTGCCCTATACGTACTTCTGGCTATGGCCACGTATTCTCAGAAGGAATCAACGCATTCTCGAGAACGAGGCGAGGCCAGTTTGAATTGGCAATCTCTTAGCCCACCTAGTGGACCAGTACTAGAGTGCGCACTTGCATTGACACATGGACACTAAACACACAAATGAGACTGAACAATCGGTAGACAACCAAGCACTGAAGGGATACTCGCATGCCCACTTGCTTACCCAGCAATCACTCATTACACGCGTGCAATACTATCGAAATAAACACAAACATGTATCTACCCATATATCCCATCTACCAACTCTCCATTGAGGCCACTACGTGTCATGATCTGACAAGCACATACCTGAACATTGGTTCGCAATTGGCGTACTGTGTAGTACAAAGACAGTACAGTCGCACCCAGGTGTAGTCGCGGTGGGGTTGTCCGCCTTCTAGAAGCCGTTCAGGGTCCATTGTTGGATATAAGTGTCTCTGCGCATAGTGTCGATGGAAGCGAATTACCACTATTATCCAACATACATCCTGTGTCTAGCGTTTACCGGAGGTTTCAGGCAACACTACTGGTATAGTAACAAATCCACTACTTGCATTCAGTGTGGTGAGCGGACATACAGAAGGCTTGCAGTGGAATGCGTTTATTTAACGGTGAATCTATAGAAAATTCAAGTAGCATAAATCGGTCGGTATGAAATACATGTTTCTCTGGCATATGGACACAACATACACACTCGCTGATGCGAACTTAGTAATTCTGCAACACTCATCTCACGCCACAACCAATACTGCTGGCGCTATAAGCCAACAAATATAGACCAGCAAAAAGTTCCGGGCAATTGTCAGATGAGCATATCCACTGAGCACACTTACAATCAAACATATGGGTCGCTATCAAAGATTAAAACGAATACGAACCCTACAGTGTGCATGCAAGGTTATTGTGGAGGAGTGCCAACCGCAGTCTCATACCCGAAATACACAGGGAGTTCACCAAATACATGTATATGTATATTTAAATGCAATGATATTGTTTTTTATCCACCTACACACACAAGCATGTACGCCACTTCATATATATATATATATGTATATATATATATATACATATATATATACATATATATATATATATATGTGTGTGTGTGTGTGTGTGTGTGTGTGTGTGTGTGTGTGTGTGTGTGTGTGTGTGTGTGTGTATGTGTGTGTGTGTGTGTGCGTGTGTGTGTGTGTATATATATATATATATATATATATTTATATATGTGGATATATTTTTTATATACATATTTATACATGTATATATATATATATATACATTATATACTAATGTATGTATGTATATATAGTTATACTCACATCGTTATGGTGTACCTCTAGAAAGCGCGCAACCATTGATAGCCCAGAGTCGACGAATAATGCACCAACTACCGCTGCATAACAGGACCCCGATGTTGAGCACGGTTAGTTTCGTTGCAGATTGTCATTGTGTTATGTTAACGGTTTGCTACGGATTGTCATTGCGTCATGTCAACATTTTGCTAGAGATTGTTAACGTTTCGTACGGATTGTCATTGCGTCATGATACTGTTTTGTTGTGAATTGTCAATACGTCATGTTAACGTTTTGCTACGGATCGTCAATGCGTCATGTTAACGTCTTGTTGCGGATTGGCACTGTGTCACAGTAAAATTCCGCTCCAATTGGCAAATTCTCACTGCAAATGATTGCGTGATTTCACCGTTCCGTTTCAGGTGGATGCGTCGCTGTAATATTTCAACAACAAATGCTTGCGTCTCAGACTCTTAGTAGAGCCCTGTGAAGTCTGACACCCTCCCCCCTCCTGGGTATTTGTAGCATAGTGGTTTCTTGATATATCAGGGACATGCGTTTTGATAGAATACTTCAATTACATACAGAAATCAGCACCCAAAGCTATTCGAGCGAAAGAATCCTTCAGGTATTAGCTCCGAGATCGTTGGTGTATTCAACGTTTAAACATTTTAGGATTTAGGGAGTGAAATCAATTAAGGCGCCGTTGAGGCGAATGCAGCAAGTACGTACATGTGTAGATAGACAGACACCACTGCGTCTGGTCTGATGGTTATGTGGAGATAACAACTCATGAGCTACTACTGGTTTGCTCTCCCATAATGTGGAAGTGCACCATACTATGTGTGCATGGCTCGCATGCGTATGCTGTCTCTGGTATAGAGGTTCAGGGGGTAGTTAACCTCTATCTTACATATAGGCGCGTGTTTAGTTGCGATCGTTTGCGTGTATTGGTCAATGGTGTGCTTCCCATAAAGTGTATGCACATTTGTTTGCCCGTGCAAAGGCAAAACCCCCAGCTACAAATCGAACAGACCGCAACGTACGAAGCAACATGTATTACACTACTTCCATAGAATACATGGGCTCTACAACCTTCGAGGATACCGTTTTTGTTGACTGCAAATGGCATGACGTACCTCTGAGTTGATTGCTGCGCTTGTTCCGCTGTGACATAGAGACAACACAATAAGAAACATCAGCTCGCCACACACGAGAACAGCTTGTGTATAATCCAGACGTCAATTTCAGTACCCAGCTATCTACACGCCAAACTACCCACTAGAAACGTGGGCAATTAAATCATTATACACTAATCTGTATCCGTGTACATACAGATACGTATGTTCAAGAGCAGCATATGGGTCTGTATGCGTGTGCATATGCGCGCCAATGCATATGTGCTTCTGTGCAAGGTGATAGTCTCAGTTGAGCTATACACACGTATGTGAGCACACCTCGCTGTTGCGTCCAGACTGGTGTGTATGCCCTGTCATCAGCTGCATCTGGGTCGCAACCCATGCGAGGTGGTCGTCTCCAAGTATGATATCACTCAGAGTCTAGGGTAGAAATGGATTGGGAATTGAGTTCGCCTGCATAAACATTCGTGCTATAGCTATGTATATGTCTTGTGGTGAATGCTATTGGTATGTAAATGTATGTGCTGTATGTTATTGATGTGTATATTGTATGCGTTGTATGTTATTGCTATGTATATGTGCGTTTTGTATGCTACAGCTATATACATGTATATTTATGCCTTTGACATGCATATGTATGTTTTATATGCTATAACTACGTATATGTACAACTATGTACATATACATTTTGTATGCTTTTGACATGTATATATATATATATGTTTTACATGCTATAACTAAGCATATGTATGTTTTGTATGCTACAGCTATGTACATGTATATTTTGTATGCTTTTGACATGTATATGTATGTTATATCTGCTATAACTAAGTATATGTATGTTTTGTATGCTATAACTATATTTATGTATGTATATTTTCTATGCTATAATTATGTATATGTAAGGTTTGTATACTAGAACCTGTAAGTGTGTGTATATCTTTTCATCGCATTACATTCGATATAGCTGAGACAAAAAAATGTCTCGCCTCATAGCCTTGGTGCGCATTCAGGATATGCGTGCGTTAACACGCTGAGTTCTGTGTATAGTCCACCCACCTAGTCTGTATACCATTGTGTGTGTGTAGTCTACATGTCATTGTGTGTTTGTGTCCTGCGTGTGTCTGTCGAGGAGTCTGTGTGAAACGGTCTGTGGATACTCCACCAGTGTGTCTATATTTATGTGTTTTTCAGTATTTGGAATTCTACGCACTATACATGTCTGAGTACGCATGCATGAGTTTAACAAAATACACATATACACATCCATACACACGTTGTGAATTAGACCCATAGACACATACATGCTTTTTACATCTGTATAGAGATAGCCCCAGGGACAAAGCAGCCCCAACGTCGGTGGTGAATCCTACAGAACTAGTTCACACTCAAACAAGCGCACACTGATCCTGACCAATGGAGCAGTATCGATCTCAGTCCTTACGCGTATGTTGCATGCCTCGCACTCACACGCACATCATGTGAAGACACTCTCAACACGAATGAAATATAGGTACTAGTTCAAGTGGTTACAGGCAGGCCTACCAATAAACCTTTAGCATTCAGTTGAGCGTGTGCTTGCCGAAGATAAGTTTTGAGCAATAAATTCAGCGTAGGCCGCCCTACAAATGCGAACTGCATATGGGAAGTGGTCCCGTCCACACGGTGAGCACCTGCAGAAGGGCATTCGATTGGCAGTGGATTCCAGCTGAAGTCACATCAGACATTGCGTGTGTTGTCGGCAACGACAGACTGAGATAAACCGCAACCCACATACTTCCATGTGGCAAAGTTTTGACACCCGGATCAAAAAGTAATGAATGTGCGCGTGTGATACATGAACAGATCGCCTCAACCTGCATCCTGCTTTACCTACTACTCACCGTCCTGTTTCAGCGCCAAGTCAAGAAGTTCGGGCCCTTTGAAGCCCAGGTTTTCAGCTAGTTCTGAGACTCTGTTGTCAATTTCCTTTGTCCGGTCAATGCATTCGACACGCTGTGAGGGGCTTATGAACACTGAATTGACCAAAATATCACGGATGATCAGACATTGTAGAAACGGTGAGCTGCCACATATAGACGTAGGTGAATGAGTCACATAATATATTTATGGGAGGTTGGTATTAAAATGATATCTGCTAAGCTTTCCATCGTCTGTGCCGTGTGATCACGCAAATATTTACAAATGCTGATACACGTATATATTTATACTTGTATACCGATACAACTGTTGTGGTTATTTACCTATACAACTGTTGTAGTTAATACCTATACAACTGTTGTAACTCTGTACCTATACAACTGTTGTAGTTATATACCTGTATATACATATACAACTGTTGTAACTATGTACCTATACAACTGTTGTAGTTATTTACCTATACAACTGTTGTAGACGTTTAACAGCAAGAGAATCTACATGTGAGAACAACCGCTAATTACATATCGTCAGTCTGTACAACCCAGTCCACAAACCAGCCCACTGGTCGTACAGATCCTTTGCTCAGATATGGAGAAGATTATTGAGTATCCTACCTGACTAATAAACATGATTATGCGTCGAATGATAGCTATTTGACATACATACATGAATTAGAATGTAGGTGGCATACTCACGTTCATGAGCGCTTATGTACACATCGTCCTCCATCCGCGTCTCTGAATCTCGCACAGGAACATATCTTTGCTGCATTACACACCTAGGCAATTATAACCCAACAACATACTCGGGATCAACGCAAACCATGTAAACTTACGCACTCTCAACTCCTCCTCGTCTATTAGGCACCACTCCGCAAATACGCGAGCGCACTGATTGATGTCACATGACTGGAATAGCAGACCGACAATGGCCTGTAACGTGTCCGCTAGAATGCGGTCTTGCAGAGCTGCACACTGCCAGTAGGTAACCGGACCCATGTACCAATCACTCCCCACCAACCGCTGTGAGGAGGATGCCAAGGCAAAACATGACAAGGCAATTGAGTTGAACTATTTGACAATCCTTGTGAGATGATAGCCATACGCACCAATGTAGAAATACACATAGAGTATGTATTCTGTTGCGGCAGGCGTACGCATGTACACATACATACACTGCAATACACTCATCGGTTGGAGGATGAATCCATTCAACGATAGAGCATTCTGGTTCTTGCTTGGAGCGTGCACACCGTCAGAATGAATCCACACATACACACGCACCGCAGCCACCATACCACAGATACACGTTCTACAATGCCGTGGATCAGCAGATAAACGGTGGTTGATGTAACATCTCCGTCCAGTGTGTACACATAGTAACAGAGTGATCCAGTGTATACACATAGTATCAGTGTATACACCCATCCCTTACCCGACAGGCGCGCGCCAGAAATGGCGTGTCCAAAAGAGTGTACACGTGCCTTCGCAGCCGCTTCTCATCGCAACATCGCCTGAGCTTAAACCACACATCACGCTTTACGATAAACAACAGCAAAGCAGAGCCAGTCACAGTCAGTTGCGCACTGTCCTTGCACACGCAGTCACACACGTCTACACTCGCCGTCGGTGGCGTTTGGGGTCTGTCCATGTTGATCGAGGCAGCGATGCGGGGTGTATGTGTGCGTGTGTGTGTCAGTGTGTGTGTGTGTGTGCGTGTGTATGTGTGTGTATGTGTGTGTGTCTCTGCTGAGTGGGCACTTGGTAGTGGTTGGTTTAGATTGTGCGTGTGTGTTTGTGTTTGTGTTTGTTGTCGTTGTGCTGTGTGCGTGTGTGCTTGATTGATGTGTACACAAGTCTCTTGTGATGCGTCTATTTCCCTGTGAGTGGCTATTTGTTGTGGTGTGGTATAATTGTGGTGTATGGTTTTGAGTTGTGCTGTGATAGTATTCGGATCACCTCCCGAGCGCTTCTGTTGCAGCTGCGCCACTGGTGGTGTGTGTGCGTGAGTGTGCGCCTGTACGTGTGTGTGTTCGTGTGTCTTTGTATGCATGTGTGCGAGTGGTTGTGGCATGCGTCGGCACGTGTTGGTGGCTGTGTTGTAGACGTGCTGTGGGGTAGTGCCGCAGACCATCCGTTCCGTGCAACTGGGGTGTGCCAAGGCCCGCTGTGAGTATGTACCAGTATTGCATGAGTAAGTTAGTACGAGTTTTGCGTTTTTAGACACGTCGAAATTTGATGATAGTAAGATCGCTTGGTATGTTGTATGTTCACGCACGAGCGAATGAACACACTGCCTGCCCAGCTAGGTAGAGTGCATATATAAAAGGCATCTAGATACATCACTATATATGGAAACGACAGTGTATAAGCTGGAAGACGTAGACAAGGCCACACATGGTAAAAGACACCACACACATACACACGATCTCACGATCTCAGGATCTCACTCACGCACTCATTCCCACTCAGACATACGTAAGATCTACGTCTATGCAATGGGGGCACAATGTAAACGTACAAGCATAAGCTTCCCTACAGTGCAATTTAGTAACACATTAAACCCTGGAGATATGAGAGAAGCGACTGAAACATTCACAGGGAAAATGTGTCAATAATAACAAGCGACTGAAACGCAAACAAAGAAAATGTGTTAAAAACAGCTCACTACCTCGAGACAAAGAGAAGAAATGGAGAGGTGCGTCAGATTCAGACGTTGACGCAGAATGCGTGTGTATTTCCTTCTGTGCAGCCGTTGGTGGATGCCCGGCACGAGCAGAGCCAGCTGTGGCACAGCAGGAGCCATGAAGAGAGTACATGCATGCTCAGTCCATACACGTGTGGGCAGTAGATGTAAATGGCATTGTAAAAGTGTATGAGAGGTTGAGAGATGATACGTGGCATAATGTTATCATATATACATGAAATGATCATATAGAAATGATCATATACGAAATGATCATTATATAAATATATACATATAGATATATTACTAAGTATGTGTGTGTGTGTGTGTGTGTGTGTGTGTGTGTGTGTGTGTGTGTGTGTGTGTGTGTGTGTGTGTGTGTGTGTGTGTGTGTGTATATATATATACCACATATTGTGTGTGTGTTTATGTATATATATATACCACATATGAATGATGCACATATGAATGATGCACATCACATTTACTAATGGTAGACACACGAAGCCACCCACTGCAACCGGCCAACACTACACACAGACGCGAACGTACAGTACCTCTTAACCCCCACAAACACCAACTTCGTAAACATGCACGCACTCACCTCGCAGACGTCTGAGCGCAGCCCAGTGCATATGAGCTCATCAATGCCAGTGCCGCACTCGAGCGTGAGTTTGCCTGGTACACTCTCGCGATCAGATATGTACTCTTGGCGTAGACGGCGCATCTTGCCAATGGTGTCTGTGACGTGTCTGTACAGCCGTAATATATTGCAGACACAAAAAGAACATATGAAAGAATGGTTTGATGAGAATATGATGACCCAAGAGTGTATGCTACATTTTTCCTAGATGAAGGTACTACAATCTAAACATATGTATGTGTAAAGAAAGAGTGTGTGTGCGTGTGCAGATATATGTATATATATATATGTGTGTGTGTGTGTGTGTGTGTGTGTGTGTGTGTGTGTGTGTGTGTGTGTGTGTGTGTGTGTGTGTGTGTGCTGAGTGTGGTGTGTATGTGTGTTTGTGTGCGTGTATGTGTGTGTGTGTGTGTGTGCGTGCGTGTGTGTGTGTGTGAAAAATATATTCCGAATCCATAGAGGAATCACACAGACTGAATGCAAACCACAAACGGATACGTTGTACATGACCGCATCACTCGACATACTTGTTGCTCTTCTGCACTTTCTGTTTCCGATGGGGAATCCACACATCCTCCGGTATTCCCGATGGCATGGCAACCTGGTGTACGAACCTCACACTCTTAGACTGGGCCGCATTTGTTGCTTGTTTCGTGCTGAGGTGTGTGTTTGCAAATATTTTATTACTTGCATCTCATAAAAACTGCATGTGTGTGTTTATATATACAAACTTCATCGTCCGCGCCACTGAACGTATATGATATGTATATACTCACAGACTGAGACAACCATTCATAGTTTATTCTGAGTGATCATGCGTACACTGACCAGCATGCACACGCCCATCATCTATACCAAGATAAGTACAGTTATAATCATACTGGTTTCTATGGAAACCAGTACTCTCAACTACCGCTGTAAACCCATGCGAATGTGTATGCTATATAATAGCGTATACACATCTATGTATATGAATCTATATCTACGCATATTTTGAAGCAGGGTTATGCACACCTAACAGAGCGAATCTCAATACAGGTATAGCCGCACGTACATAAATACACCCAAACGTGCACACGCAAGACTATGCTTCGCTCATACAAGACTGACAATATCTTGCTGCCGGCATTCCGCTAAATTGTGTGTTTGCCCATATGTGTTTGAATGTTTTGTATATCTCCATTGTGCGACTGATACACACTCATCAGGAGACATATAGCTCGTCTGCCCTATATATTGTGAGACAGGGACATTTGTTGCCCTTTTTGTTCGCTGAGGTGTGTGTAGATACCTATGACGTATGTCCTCTAGCATCCACTAAGAAACTCACGACTATTCACAGTTGCCTTCAGAAATGATCGCGTGCAGTGCTACTCAGTACCCCTGCATTTTACGGGCTCACCGGTGTAGGATACAGAGATATATATGCTAATAGAACGTTATACACGTTTCACGCTTTGAAGATTAGTGACAACAAGAAGGGGCCAATGCACTAGTAGTGTGATTAGTATTTCAGCAACCACCTGCGCTAAACAATGTTTTGAGTGCGGAATTAAGTGGCAGGTAGTGGTACAAAACACAAGTAGCACCGTATATGTTCTATGCATATAACGATTTCGCAGCCAACTGCAGACACTACGAACTACTAGGCATATGATCTATTACATACTTCCGCAAATGGAACCCACTCCAATCGGGCATACATACACACTTACGTAGACAAAGTACATTCCAATTGCATGTAAATCTGAAGTAGCAGCGCAGAACTTTCCCGTTTAATCCCACTAAACATATCCTCAGTTTCCATACGGTCAAAACGTATGGAAATACCCTCAAATCACATAAAAATTCAGGAATGGCATGCACAGACGCTCACGCGCATTAGGTAAGCATACACACACGCGTAACAGTGATGCATTCACGTGTGTAAACGTACAACGCATACAAGGACGATTTTTGTACACACACACAATAATATCATGTTTCATAAGCAATGAGGAAGAGTGCACACATGTGATGCATAAACGTATAGCTGCGCTGAGACACCAATACAGCCATTCCATGCAAGCCCATGCACTTTCACGCAACAAAGCACGGGTACAAATACGTACGACAATATGGGTCACCCGCTGAGTGGATGCCTGTACACACACCTGGGGAGGATGCCGTCTATCCGTAGGGCCGGATTGTGTGTTGATCGCAGCATGGTGCCAAGTACCTTTCGTCTCCACTTTGGGTCGCTGGTTATCATCTGAATACGTGATTAGCGTTTTTTAATCTGTATGCATGTCCCATATGTTCCCATTTGTGTTCAAAAATATCGATTTGGGGGGTCTCCCTACTTATAGATATACAAATTTCAATGTACGGGAATATACATCCTCACGTATTTGTGAATGCCAATGGTCTGATGTCTCAGGTCGCTTCTTGCCAGTGTACTTTGGTTTGCATAAATTGGATAAAATAGCCAAAAGTCAAACAAAATACAATGCTTGGTAATATAGACAACCCCCAAACACTCTGTCACGTGGACGACCATTACTTACACACCCTTGGCTCAATCCGTACCCTCCATACATATCGGAACAATTGAACACGGTTTATCATACACTGAACCACATATTACATACATGCGCACCCACTACCTGGGAAACAGGCATGCACTTGTCCGAGAGCGCAGCCATGATCTGGGTGGCAGTCAAGATCTTTGCGTCGTCCAGCGCCGATTCGCATTTGAAGATGGGCATGATATGCAGGGGGGGTTCTGTGATGTTAGAAATGAATGTGCGGTTGTGTGAGTGTTGGGATGGGTTGAAGTTTTTAGGGTTTGGGACTTTATCGTGGGCTTAGGTATATATGTATGTGGCTGTATGTGTGTGTGAAATAATGCGAGTGTGAGAAGCTGTGTGTGTGTATGTATTTGTGCGTGTGTATATGCGTATATATATATATATATATATATATATGTGTGCGTGCGTGTGTGTGTGTGTGTGTGTGTGTGTGTGTGTGTGTGTGTGTGTGTGTGTGTGTGTGTGTGTGTGTGTGTGTGTGTGTGTGTGTGTGTGTGTGTGTGTGTGTGTGTGTGTGTGTGTGTGTGTGTGTATATGCAAGTCTATGTATGTGTGTAGTCGAAGTATGACTTCAACGAAAGAGAGGGTGGATATGCGTCAAAGCATGGCTAAATGATTATAAGTGTGGCTTTACAACATTTGTACACTACCGATATATTTTTACAGTATGCAATCCATGTGCAGAAGCATATCTTCATATACAACAATATCCCTCGAGACATCAATTGGCAGTCGATACACCATGCGTGGTATGTAGCCCGCCAGGTAATAAAGCGCATCCACACGCACTTCTTATATAGGAGAATAGATACATAGTCACACATTCTCCTTGACGCAAACCCGCTTAATCTGTGCACTGTCAATACCACCTTAGATCACATGTGTAGAGATTGCACCCAGCACATCCTATAAATAAAAGACACGCCTTGATACCCCCGTAGATGGCTCTATAGATAATACACACGCTTTTCCTGGGGCCACCAGTCGACTAATTGGAGCACCACGTGGAAGAGATAGTCGCCGAGATCACATAACGTCTCCACGTCAAACACGTGGGTAGGTACTGTGCACTCCTCCAAACGTGCGCCCGCCAATCCACCCAAGTTCGGCTCTGGAGTTTGGTCGTGTGTGCTGTGGGCAATAGTCGCGTCGTGGGTGAGCAGGTAGAACCCGCGGAAGGTATACGCGAGGTGTGCGGGGCCCGTAAGCACAGTCCTGTCCATCGGCTGTGGTTAATGGGGACATGTGGATGCGATTAGGGATAGGTGATTTGCAGAACAATACAAGGGATGTTATAGATGTTATAGAGTGGCGTTTACCCTAAGCCATTTGCAAATGCAGAAGGATTGTCGAGTACCGTAGTTATTAATGGCACTTTGATTGTATCGCTAAGGCAGAAAATTTAGCTGCATTCCATTTGACAAGAGAAAATTGTCTATAATCTCATACCACCCAGGCTTTGCTATCTGATCGTCACCGCCAATATCTTTTCACTCCCAAAAGGAGTATTTTGGCAAAATCTTAAAATTTTATATTCTGAAATGAATTGTCCAAATTGGCGTAGAGAAGTGTACATGTATGTATACATTCAACTTGTGAGCCAGACACAACACATAAATTATACATATTCAGTAGTATATCGAGTGCATACCAAGGCCGGCTCTGGAGAGCACTCCAACCGATAGCAACGCAGATGATTGTTGAGACTGTTGTCCAATGCGTGACATCCACACAACAACCTGTCAGGCGAAGTTTCCATAAACACATTTGAAGCATCTCCAGATGCCGAGGGTAGCCCTGGCTGACATTTAGACGGCTGTACACGTGCCGCTGTGGAAGTGGGCTGTGTATGTAGCGATGTGTGCTGTGTCTGTATGGTGGTGTGTTGTGTGTATGTGGGTGTATGCTCTTGTATGCTCGTGCGTCTGTCTCTCGCAGGGGTGAGTACTGGGTGCATCTCGCTCGCAGGACGAATGTTCGTCGGCTGATTACGCAAGCAGTCGAAACGAAAGTCCAGTCCCACATCTCTGACCGTAAAATCTAGAGGCTTGGTCCTGTTATGAGTAAGGTATCAGGAGATACAAAACAATACAATACAATACAAAGTATTGGTAATCGTACGTGGAACAGAGCAGGGAGAGTTGACTAGCAAAGTACTCAAATTAAATATTTACTCGAGCACTTCTAGCATATACGTGCAAGTACAAGATGTGGCTTCTTAAGGTACAATTACGCATATGGCACAATTTTCCACGATTTTAATGGAAGCGTAGATATAAACCCGCCAATACATACGGTACATATATACGTGAATATTTATAAGATACAAATCTATTTCGATGTGTGTGACTGCATAGAAAGCTACGCATATTGTGCATGGATAATCAATAGCTTATGATTGATTGATTGATGTGTGAGACCATATTGGGCGCGAAACTCATATGCCTCCATAGATGTATCCTATGAACATTTGTATATTATCCTACATATTACCCACATGTATATATGAGCAACCGACTAGGCTACGCGACTGTCCAAAACCAGATAATCGTGTGGCAGGCATACAAGATCTAAGTACATCTCACAATTTATCCCAATATATATATACAGAAAGTTGTGAAAGCGTATACAATAAAAACAACAATAAAAGTAATCTACTCCTGTAGATATAGGAACGTATCCCACGCATGTTGAAACAAACTGTGTTTCAATCTTATGGTAGAAGTATGCACCGATACGCACACTGTCAGTTGTATCGTCTAGGTCACCCACTAAAATTGACATGTACAGTCGAACACGTACGCCTCTGTATTCGAGATAACTTAAGCCATGTCTCGTATCAATGTATGTGTACACATTTCTGTCCTACGAAGTACAAATCAGGATAAAGGTCAAAGAGTGGAACTAATAGTTATGTACATCGTTCAGGTGCAGTGCTTCCAGCCGCAGTTAAAGGTGTGTATTCGAGTCAATGGATTGCATTGTTGAACTATACAGCCTGTTACGCCAACACACAAGCAACGTATGTCTATGTGTAAACAAACACCGTGTATGCCCATAGGCTAACGTGAATCTCACGATATAACTTCGGTAAACATGCGTGTTATATCATCGTCCCAAGTATTTATAGCATAAAGTGAGCCAAAAAATACGCACAATTGTAAATTTGTGGCCGCGTAAGACCTATAGTTACATATAGTACTACACAGCAATAATAGCAAGCAAATCCGCACACCAAAATAGTGACTATAGCCAAAGCCACGGTTCAACATTAGTACGTACTCCGCTTAAAACGAACTGATTTGGATACCTATGTATGATCTGATATCCTTTTGCTTTCCTTTGCGTTCCAAGATCGTGGATTGGTAAGGTCAGGATCAAGTGATTTATAGGTGTCTTTTTAAAGTAGACTATGCATCAATACGCAAACATCTGCTTAACTTGTGGAAGTACAAGCTGTGTCCCTTTGTTAATTACAAGGTACAAGCATATCCTAGTTCAAGTATTGCCTCACAAACTGCTGAGAGAAGAACAACTTAGCACCTTCTTCTCACGCTCGTATATGTGTGCAGAAGTGCTTTGCATAACAAGCACACGTGGAAGGATACGATAAGTGTGTGTACAAGCGCCTAGAAAGCATTACTACTTCTAACTCTTAGATAACGTGTGGAACTATTTGGTTTGTAAAAGTCACTAGCGGATAATAAAATACCCATCCCATTCTGCCAGAGAGAAGTGTCCTTCACATTTGGTTTGTAAAAGTCACTAGCGGATAATAAAATACCCATCCCATTCTGCCAGAGAGAAGTGTCCTTCACTGTTTTAGTATGAAATATCACCTGCACTACACCTCTCCCCTGAGTGTATATGTATATGGTCTGCCCAGGTTGGAATTGTGTATCAGTTACATACAACTACTGGACCCTTCATGTGGAAACACACTGAAGAACCCGGCGAGCATCACTGTCTTCTGGACTACAAGTAGAATTTCAAGGTAAACTTGTAGCTTAAGGTCTTCGGCAGCCTGACAGTCACACACCTGTAGTGGTGCTGTAGTAAAGATGTGCTGAGCATATT
This sequence comes from Sphaeroforma sirkka, assembly GCA_001586965.3. Classification (NCBI taxonomy): domain Eukaryota; class Ichthyosporea; order Ichthyophonida; genus Sphaeroforma; species Sphaeroforma sirkka. Next base: position 15,215 of record LUCW03001381.1, on the reverse strand, counting down.
GTCACCAGCCAAACACATCTGTCTGAATCTCTGACGTTCCGTGCAGTCTGCCCCAGTACGTATTTCCATGGCTATAATTCTGCTGCCACAGAGCGACCATGTGCCTAGGTGTGTTGTACGGTCTAAGTGTGAACGAGATCCTTGCCTGCTGCGGTACTTGCATCAGCTATGTAGTGGTGAGGATCGCTTGCTGTTCTGAGACAGTATCTATATTTCTGCTGACAGCACAATAGAACATGCACTATAGCTATCTTAATAAACTTTACAGCCCTACACACGTTAGTACCTATACGTTAGTACTTGCAGCCCTACACACGATGGTACCTACAGGCCTACACACGATAGTATTTCCATACAGCCCTACACGCGATAGTAAATAGTATACTATTTACATAATAAATAAATATTAATGAACAAGGATGAAGCAAGTGACTACTACTCTAATGAATGAAGATCACAAATTCACCATTTCACAGAGGCGATGGAGTTGGAACTTGGACGAGCGGCGGGAACTTCTGCTGAGCGCCGCAGGAGCCCGCCAAAAAAATACAAATATGGAGTGCAAAGGGCCTGGAACGGACGAAGGCCTGGAGCATGGGCCCTAAAAGTTCGGAACGTCAAGATGAAAAAATTGCCCATCAGGGAATCGAACCCTGCCCTCTTGCGTGAAAAGCAAATATCCTAGCCGATAGACGAATGGGCGATGAAATAGTTATATTATTCAGAATTGATAGTGAATATCCTTTCATCGGACTTTTACAGAAAAGTCCCTGCATCGCCGACACTCCACAGGCAAGTTGTACACCACATTCAGTTTTAACAAAGTTCTCGCAGTATCCTGGATTTTCACGGGAAGGGAGGTGCAGTTTTTTGGTATCGATGAATATGTAGTTTGCTACTAACCTAAACGATAACGAGGAAGTTCCTGTATCTGACAGAAATATTGCATCTGTACTTTGAACATACCAATATCTTCTCCGTCAGGCGTGCTCGTGAACTCTATGAGATGTGAATCTAGATAATACTACTTTCGTTAATTTAAATATAGTGTACAAATTAACTCAAGCTTGTAGCCTGACTCACGTCCATGTTTACGTTCGGAGTCTGGGGCTAGGTTTTAGGGTTTTAGGAACGGGGGGAGGAGGAGGGGGGGGGGGGGGGTTAACTATGTCCTAGTGTTTGGATATAAAAGTAGTTGACAAGTGATTTTATGTATTGTAGCCACCTCGATAACAGTCGTATCATTAACATTACAACAGTGTATGTAGTCAACTGCAATGCTGACTGTAGTTTTGCTCGACGCTCGTATATCCAAGGCAAGGGTAATAATTCCACTCTGTCAGGATTCGTATGGACACCTCTGAAATACCAGTAGTACACCGTGCAATTAGCTTAACAATAAAAAGATGATACTAAAATTCTAGTTTATGCATCGACAGCCTTGTAGTTTGTGCATCTGTTGACATATATGTTATATTGTGGCACAATTCGCGTGTCGGCCTGTACCTGTACAGTTTGTGCAGCATGCTGCGTCGTTTACCATACACAATGTACAGGCGAGCCATAATTGTACTTCTTTCAGGTATTACATATGTTGTAACTAACAATACGGTACACTATGTCGTAACCCTTCGTAAGTCTGTGGAAATTGCAATGGGGACTCGTATACTGGATTACATTCTTATATATACGATAAGCAGTAAATCACAAGCGCTACGTCCCTGTCATACTGTATCAATTGATAGCAGATGGTGATTACATCTATTATTAAATATGATGTCGAACAAAATTTTAATGCACAAAAAAAAAGTGCTGCATGATCAGATATCTAAAAACTCTAATCGTGACTGGGAAATCCTGTATTAATGCTAGTTTGTACTCTAGATACGTTATAGATAGTGTATGACTCATCTTAGTTGAAATATATGCCGGTACTTTGTCACCTGTATAGGGTTGAATTATATATATATATATATATATGGCGGAGGTCTAATTGGCGTAATACAGCGAGAGTCTAAATTTGACTACTGACCTTCGATCGTTTAGCATCGCAACGTAGTATCATGTAACCAGCATGGTAGCATATATCTCCATAAAATGCTGGTGGCGTATGTGGTTAGAAATGCACGAATCGGATTATTAGGTTTTATTTTATGAACTAGGTTATGATTTTTTTACAGCCCTCTGGATAGTGTTTCGAGCGGAAATCAAGGTTGTCGTAGCGGAAATCGAATATCAGCAGAGAGCCAAATCCAGAGGGCCGTGTTCTTTCCTGATCGAATAAGCACATAATTTCTAATTTCATGAGCAAAAGCATTCCAACGGCTAGCTTCTGATGAGGAGAGTACGTCAAGATGTAATTTATTGACGCGTGTTTACTACATTGTTAACTCGCTGATAAAGCCTGTTTAAAGATTGAATTTCGTTAAGAAATGATGACCGACATCAGTAAGTGGCAAAATGACGGGTCTAATTAACTTTGAAATAGGCCAACAAATACCTTGGAAACTTTAAGATAATTATCAAACACGCCCATGGAATTGAAGAACATGCATAATAGGTAATAATCGCCACATACACTATTAGATAGTGGGACATATAATATTGAATCGAACAGCATATCCGCGTTGCTATACGATAGCAGTGACAGTGAAGTGGATAGTAGCGTGACAGGAAATAGAGGGGCTGTGGCTTATCAACCTGCAAAATGACGGGTCTAATTAACTTTGGAATAGGCAAAAAAATATCTTGGGAACTTTAAGATAATCACAAGAATGATCAAACACGCCCATGGAATTGAACAACATGCAAAATAGGTATTAATCGCCAAATACATCATTAGATAGTGGGATATATACTATTGAATCGACATATCCGCGTTGCTATAAGATAGCAGTGACAATGAAGTGTATATTAGCGTGACAGGAAATAGAGGGGGCGTGGCAGACCAACCGAGTCATGGGACGCTACATGCACCAGTAGATAATTACTGCTAGAGGGGCAACAGTGGCTTACTGGTCTACTCTACAGGAATGGCTATACCGGATAGGAAGAACGCCTAGATGAAGAAGCCGTCAAGTTACAATATACCTTTACAACTTTCAGTGACATTGGCTTGGCATCGAGAGACTGTCGGATGTATTGATACGCGAGGAGATATTTCTTCTGGCTTGTAAACCATGCCCTTGCCACCAAATAGACAGTTACAGATGACTGAGGTAAAACGCCTATGGCTCTACGGCATATAATGTCAGTTTGTAAGAACTTCCAAGAGCTACCATATTTAATGTAATATTGCAGGGTCTAACTAGTCCGACGACTGCTACAGGGTTGTGGTCAGAATACAAGTACTTAGATTTATTTGATTAGTTTAGGTTTATTACAAGTTTTACAGTTTATCAGAATAATCTGATAAACTGGGTTTTAGGGTTTTTCTGGTTTTACAGCACATGACTAATGACTCATTTAAGAGTCAGTCATTTTAGGATTACTGTTTATAATTACTAATAAATGAACAACGCCCCCCTCCCTGAGGAGGGAGAACGTTGAGATACAGTTATCTCGCGTATACTTACTACAGGGTCAACAGTGGTTGATTGGTCTACTCTACAGGAATGGCTATGCCGGATGGACCAGATGTTTGCTGCAGAAGAACACCCGGATGAAGAAGCCGTCAAGCTACAATATACCAGTACAACTCTCAGTGACGGTACATGACTTGGTATCGAGAGACTGTCGGACGGTATAATGTGTGATCAGAGAGTTCTTCTGGCTTGCAAACCATGCTCTTGCCACCAAATAGACAGTTACAGATGACTGCGGTCAGACGCTTATGTATCAGTTTGTAAGAATTTCCAAGAGCTACCATATTTAATGTGATATTGCAGGGTTTAGAATATAGAAGCCACAACTTGCTGGCCCTGGCATTAATTAGCAATTATGTTTAATTTCGAAAGCAAATACATTTTATGACACGGGGGACTTTTATTGATGGACGGTAGTTTTAAAGTATGAATGTGACTTATCGATATCGCGTCAATCCGGATTGTGTTTAACACGTGAAATAACCCTAGACCGAAAAAAGTGAGTAACCATGCTCTTGCCACCAAATAGACAGTTACAGATGACTGCGGTCAGACGCTTATGGATCAGTTTGTAAGAATTTCCAAGAGCTACCATATTTAATGTGATATTGCAGGGTTTAGAATATAGAAGTCACCACTTGCTGGCCCTGCAGAGATAAGCAATCATCTTAAATTTCAGAAATATTATATTTTAAAGTATGAATGTGATCAATCGATATCGCGTCAATTTAATTGTGTATAACCCGTGAAATATATATACCTACACCGAAAAAGTGAGTGTTGGTAGAGGAGCGAAAATTATAAACAAAGAGTCTCAGTTATCTCATCTTTTAGCTCATCACCGAGGGCTGAAGCTAAACTCTTCTTTGTTTCAGCATTTAACGCACTTACGTATACTTGCCTCATCATTCGAGTTAGTCGGCCTGGTTATTCTGAGTTTCCAATCACGTTTACATCACGTGTCGATAGTTATAGGAAAAGCTTCCTGTAGCAGTTCATCAGTATGCTGGTTTTCTATCTATGCACCGAATTGGACCACAAAAGCATGTCCCGAGAGTTCACCTCATTTGATATATTCCTTTAGTTTTCCTATATATGATGGCGTATTATTACCGGTATTCTGCATCGAACTATGTGTATATTGTGTGATGTACCGAAAAATCAACAGTATTCATATTGATAACAAAATAAGAGAAAATTATTCTGGTGTTTAGGCTGAACAAGGACTCTCATCAGATTCTGATCAGCCGCCAATTTTAGACCGTAATCGACAGAGGATTGAACAATAGAATTCGGCTCATATGACTGAGACGGAAAAGATATGGATGAGAGACTTCCACATTTAGAAAGTACTAGTCGGTGTACTTGAAATAAAGAATGAGACTTTAGCAAAGTCTGTCCTACTTGGAAGAACATCAATATGAATCTTGCGCTGCTATATGCCAACGACCAGCTTATCTGCTGCTCTTATGAATGCTCCTGTAAGAGAGTAGAACTAATTTGCTTCATATCTGATACGTCATCGCCACTCCCACCAGGCAGTTTGTCAGCTTTATTGATTGCGTCTACCTTGTCTTGCTGTCCACAGTACATGAATGCCTTGTATCTGGCTTCCTTGAGAAGTTGCACATGTATAGATACTTTGTCCATGTTTCTGTATCGTTCCTTTAACACCTGCATTGTCCTATGCATAAGTTCTGTACGCACTTCTACATTCAGTGCCTTGTTCTCCATGTCATTAAGAAACTCACCTAGCAGATAGTCTACTTGGTGATGTCTGAGTATATCAATAATGACTATTGAATTGCTCTGGGTCAGTGTAGTGCTTTGTGATATGCGTTTCTGAGTCACATATTTCGTTGAAGACCCCCTTGGTCTTCTCAGTTGCATCAGTAGAATCTAATAGATATCTCACAAGTGCTGGATACTGACATGGTGGTATGGACTTAGCTAAGAACAGGTCTTTGCATTATGTAATAAACTCCATACTGTCTTCACAATTTTCCATATTGAAAAAACTAATTTCGATTACTTCGTAAAATCTGATTAGTAGTTTAGATCATGCTGGTTCATTAACCTTATCATCTAAGCGTGAACGCACGATTTCTAGCTCGCCAATGTATTGACTAGTTTAATTTACTTAGTCTTCTTCATCGTCACCACACACATTGATGACTTGATCGTATCTCTTTTTGAGATATGTGTCTATCAGCGGCATGCAGCGCTTAGGTTGTTGCTCGCAGATGCCTACCCTCAACTTGTGCAGACTCGCGATAGCTGCAGGTGCTGTTATCTTACTTCCATATTGAATACGAATCTACTGACTTTGCCACGACAAATTTAAAGTGGTATCCCATTAGGTGTCTGTAGACTCGAGCTACTGCTATCCCACTAGGTGTCTGTAGACTCGAGCTTCTGCCTGGGGTTGGTTCCTCTGATAGGCGTTGTTCACACCATTCGTGTTGGCGTCATCCTTCACCACCATTCACCCCTGCTCTGGTCGCTGTTTGTATATTGAGTTGTAAGTGTTGGTGTTTGTGTGTGTTTGTGTGTTGCACTTTATTAGTAGAGATTTGTGCTATGTTCGTTCCGAATGAGCGCTTCCTCCCCTTTATCTTTGCTGGCAAATTTTGTAAAATATATTTAATCAAAATCCAGTTTATCTTACTTACCGTTATCGTTAGCATACTTTGCTGTACTTCCGTGTGAGGTATTTACCAATCTGTGTTGTTCGGTAGCTTGTTGCATTCATTTGTGTGATTAGGAAGGCGTATTAGTTGTTTGTATGTCAAACTTATTTCGTCACGCGTGACTATATACATATTTTTTTCTGTGATAGTAGGTCTTACTTTGTCATATGTGATCTTGTCTCAACTTATTTTTTTTCAAATGAGATTTTTGTCTTGGTTTGACACGTGCGATGTCAACGAGCTATGCATTCTCTTTTGTGTAGCTACATGTCCATGTGATGTGATGTCACCTGCGATGTTCGGTCCCGCACCGAACTGTGATGTGCGAATTTGTACCAAAATAGTTATCCACAGTATTGTGTCTTCGTACCGAACTGATCAGTTGTCTGATGTTTGATGCTGTACCAAACTGTGTAGTTGTATTTCTTCCTCCATATGTCTGTGCTCGTACCCTGGATACTTGTTCGTTTTGTTCTGTGTGCATGTCTTGTCTATTTATTATGGTGGGATGTAGTACTTATTACTATAGACTGTTCATGTGTGAATTAATGTTCTGTGTCTGATCTCTTTGTTCAATATATTGTGACGGCAATGTTCGCCCTATTCTTGTTCACTTACTTTTTAGGTAAGGGCCATGAAGTGTAGCATATACTAGTAATTGTTGATGGTTTTAATGATTTAGATGTCATATTATACCTTTCTTGGTCCTTTTAGTACTGAGCGTACTCGATCAAGTTGTTAGTGTTTTGATTATAGATAATTGTGGATTGGATTATTAATATGTGTATTGAACTATTTTTGGAATGTAAAGTTATTAATCTTGTCTTGGCCTCCTTGTGATCTAGTACCATGGACCTTGCTAGGTGCTCCCTTTCCCCCTTTTTATGATAATATCAAGTGCTTTGCGTGTTTTCTCGTTCTCTGCGGGACATCCTTCCTTCCTTTCATTGTTTGTGGTGGTTACTCATATACTAGTTGTAATAAGATTATGTGTTCAATGTCATCTGAGATAATTTCCGCTGAATACCCTTTTACGATTAAGTCGTTCTTGTCTTAAACCTATGACTATTCATAGCTTTGTATTGTGACACCGTTGTATGTGCAGTTTCGCCTTATGACACCCTTACTCAATCCTATTGTTTGCAGTAGACACCCTTATGCTGATTGTCATTTGATTGCGGCGTTAAATGTATTCAGTGGTATTCCCCCTGAAGACTCGGGTATGACTAAGTGCTTCGTGTACCTGAGACATACGAGTGCTTTTTCAAGTTTTACTATAGACACCATAGACACCCTTACTCAATCCTACTGTTCATATGCATCAACCTTACGCTAGTTATCGTAAGATTGTGGCGCTAATATCATCGGAGGTGATTTCCACTGAATATATCCGTTTGAACTAATTATTGTGTACACATGAAGCTGAGGAACGGTTCTAGCTTCTATTATTGTGTTTCGTGATAATCAGTTGACCTTCTTGTGATACTCTGAATTGTTGTGTTTCGTGATAATCAACTGACCTACGTATGATACTCTGAATTGTCGTGTGAAGAATTCGATGTATAAATGCCTTGCTATAGGCTCAATTTGATGGTAATTTCGTGTTTGTATTTCTGTTAGGATGTTCGTCTCCAAAACCTTCTATAGGTCCTGCTTGTGAGCTACTTGTTTACTATTCTAGTTTTGTATTGTTATCTTCACATTTGCTAGTTAGGTTATGCCTGGATAATCTATCGATGTATCAATGTTAGCGTTAGTGGCTACTGTTGGGACTTTTCATCTTGTGGGAGGTACTCTTACCTACTGAATACTTTTTTTTTTGGGTTGTTTCTCCCTTACAGGTTGCGAGACACTACTGAAACTTCCCAACAACTACCTTGTTCTTCTCCAGTGGCAGTTAAAAACGTAGAGCAGCTTCTTGTTCGCTTCTTGTTTACTACCTTGTTCTTGTATCTACGTCAGCTGGATGTTGTTCCTCAGCTTCTTGATAGCCTACTGGTTGTCGCATCGCCCCAGCCCCTTTCCTGTTTCTTCTTGCTTGTTTCCGTATTAAAGCGTAATAAAGCAATTTGTTCTAGATGACCTCCTCATTCTTTCGCTCACTTATTGTTTTGTACTATACGTGTGCTCTATTTTTATTTGACTTACCTGAGTAAGAATATTGTTAAAGATGTAGAGTATGAATAGTAGCTGAAAGGTAAGACTAAAGAAAACAATAGACTTCCTCTCGACTACGATTGTCCTGATTTACCATATACAGTTTTAAATACGTATGCGATGGCTCGGTTAGAAAGTGGTATTATGTACACGGCATCCCGCAATATGAAACGCAATAAAAGAAATCAGTATGAACTTACGATCACCAGTGCTCTTCACTTAGCGATCGAGAGCAGGTAAGTTAAATTATTAGCTACTTTTTATATATCATTAACCTTGTGTGGTGGTTACAGTCTAGTTATAAAGTTTTTCACGTTCATATGCAAGTATGTCTAACGAGCTATCTGTTCCACGTACAATAAGTATACAATAGCTTTTGTACGGTGTTACAAAGTATCTAACAATAAGAATAAATAATGTACGAATATAGACATCAACAGGCACAAAAGCAGTAAACGTATTAATTCATGATATCAGAAACTTCCTGGTCTCGTGTATTCGTCTCTAACTTTGATTTTTTACGTGTGTTGGCCGTAAATCTTATTGTGTGAATAATCATATCTGAATTGCTTTTAGCTTGGAGTCGAAACCGTCTAGGACGTCATTTATTACACAACGACCCGTTGTTTAACTTTTAAAATACATAGTACGTCGTAGAATAAATCACGACAATCCTGTTCAAACGTTTTTTACCAAACAACACTTTGTATATTTCCTAGAACAATAGTATGCTTTTATACACGCTCACGATGTAGATATAAACTCGCAACCCGCTGTGCTATGAGCTACCGATTGAAAAACCAAATCATCGCGGCAATCAGATCATGGTAAGAATCGGACTTTTTCTTCGTTCTTCGGTTTGTCGACACCAAGCAACTGTATATGTTGTCGTATTCTATTTCCGTGCTTTAAATAGCTCGAAATCGTCTGAGACGTTATTTACTACACAACAATCCGTTCTATAACTTTTAAAGTACAAAGAACGTCGTAGAATACACGCCTACGAGGTAGACATTCACTGACACATTGTGAGCTATTGATTAAAAAACTTGATCATCGCTACAAACCGATTCAAACGTTTTATACTACACAACGACCCTTTGTATGATTCATAAAGTGTATAGTATGCACGCTCACGGTGTAGATATCAACTAACAACACGCTATGCTATGAGCTACAATTTAGAAAACTTATTCATCGCGACAATCACATCAAATGGCATGGAATTGACTTTTTCTTCATTTTTCGTTTTGTCGACACGGAGCATCTTTATATGTTGTCGTAGTCTATTCCCTTTTCTAAAATAACCACATGGAATACCGCATAAATGCAATCTAGCCGTGTTGCGCCATCAAAATTTAATAGAGGCAAATACTGTTGTTTGGATATGCTATACTTCTTGCGATCGCGTTGTGAAGCGCGGAATTGTCAGTAGCCAAATCTAATCTTTTTACTCTTTTATATGTGAAATGATTCTGGCTTTGAGTTGAAACCGATTCAATGGTTCTTTACTACAACAATTTTTTGATATCTCAAAGTCCATAGTAAGTCACATTCTAAAACACGCCCCACGATGTAGATATCTGGCAACTTGCCGTGGTATGGGCTTTCAACTGGAAACCTTAATCATCGTGACAACCCGATCAAAGCGCATGTATCGGAATTTTACGTCACTATTCGTTATGTCGACATTAAGCGACTATTCGAACCGCGACAGATCACTCTGTATTATCCTACTTCTGTACAATTTAACTCAAAAAATTTATGTTGTCCTTTACAATTCCCATCTTTCAAATAAACAGATATAATTCCGCATATGCGCAATCCTGCCGTGTTGTGTGTAGTAAATACACGTCAAGAGCGATATCTCACCGTACTCCCCTTCTCAGAAGTTAGCCGTTGTTTATTGAATTTTTATTTATAAATCTGTGTGATCCTTTGATCAGCAACTGATCAAATAAAACCCTGAATTTAGTTCATAAATTATCTCAAATAATCCTAATATGTAACACTATCCATATAGTTATACTCCCCCCCCCTCTGCCCGAGCTTAGGCGTACTACTTGTGCGAGCTTAAAAAATAACCCATGTAATACTCTTCAAGGTTCCGAAACTATATTTGTGCATTCACGAACCCGAGGGATCCGCTGGCTTTTACTCTCAGAGAGCTAGATCATTCGCTGGCATTTATTCTCACGAAGATAGAGGGCTCAATTGACTATATCCTGCGAGCATGGTGTCGTAATACTGGATACGTGAGTAGAAATCTTCCTATGTTCCTATTGCGGCCCACTGCCATTTGCGATTACAAGTCTGAGTCTTTATGATATGCTACTTGGTCGTTAACGCCATTGAACGCTTCCGCTGTTGTACGCGTAGGCTCGCCTTCTCGTCATCGTACGAGATACTCTACCACTCCTGTATCGTCACTGGTACGGTGTTTAATGACATGACGGAATAATTCGTCACCTTCTTGCCATAAATGATCCGATAGTAATCCGAGCTCTCATGAACCAAAGGCAGTAACTCGACCCGCACCGGTTGATCCTTAAACTCTGTTGGTGATGAACCATCCTTGCGGGCGAGGTCGTAGTCAAACAACTGTATCATGACTTTGGATGTGCGTCCCTCTAACTTCCCCATCACTACATATTCTTCGTCGAAGTGTACCAGATCATAAGTATGTAGACGATCAAACAACTTTGCTAGTTGATCAATGTGACCTTATGAAGCGCCGGTAAAATGTATCCTGTAGCTGGTCTAACCGTTGAGCCCAGCGTTCGTTCGTACTCGGGTGGTTGACCGGTGTATCAGCGGTGAAGTATGCAAATAGAACGTATCTACGGCCGAAGTAAACGCTGAAAGGAACCCGCTTGAGGAGGCGAGATATCAGTGAATTTTGATACAGCATCGTGAAGGGCAGACGTTTCTCTCAAGCTTGTGGAATTCGCCTCACACTTAATCCGAATCGACCGAATAATGCCCGAATGGCGACTCTCAGCAGTCCCTAAAACGTGAGGACGATAACGAGGCGACAACATACGCATTACGCCCACTTCTTGGACATCCGGTCCCATATCAGACTGTAACTTCCTTGGAAATCACTGCTCCCCGAATATATCGATCAGTGTCCGAGTCGTAGTTTCTTTGGACTTGTCCGGCGTTAATCGCAAGATGTAATATTCTTAATATAATCTAAATAGAAGATGAATCGATTCTTTTGATACCAAATCAGCGGCATCGGAGTATAGTCTACCAGTATGTGGTCCCTCGAGTAGTTGGTATCAATATTAATAAGCGGGTGGAAACCGTGTCGCAAGGTACCTAACACTCAAGAAACTGGCGTTTTATTTGCGCAAACTCCAAGGCCCGCATTGACAGTCTTTCGGCGACGCCTATGTAAACGCTGGTTGTGTCACCCCAATAAATACTGCAACCGATATTTCGCTAACTGCCAAGTATTGCTAAAACGGCGCATGTCTTGGTTTCATATAGCCCAGTCTGTGTCCGGCAACCGGTAGCCATTGGATGGGTGAACCCGTGCAAGAACTGTATGTACCCATGTATGGTGTTTTGACCGTATGTATACTTGAAAAACTTCAAAAATATACGTGTGTACAAAGAACTACCATCACTGGTTGTTGTCATAAATGGGGTTTGCAGAAGTCAAACCACGGCGCCCGTGAAACCAAATGCTAGCCGACGCGTCTTCCGAGTGCGTGATGCATCAAGTACCAAGGGGGATTCATCCAGCCAGTGGCTTGCGACCAATCGTGTACGAACACTCCTCCTTGCCCATCAACTGTCTCGATACAATTCAGTTGAGTATTGCTGGTAGCGGCGAATAGATCTATATCGTTCGGTCCAAAAACCGTCGAACTTGTTCAAAATAACTTAAGAATAACTTCCAGCAATCGGCATAAATGATCTCGGTAACTTCCAGTTCCGAAGGATCCTCGAGTACTTAACTGAGTATGTCTAGTAATATGTTCGTTTTTCAAATATTGTAAAGCTGAACGGCGCTTTCAAATAATGCAATCTCTAGAGCATGGGATTCAACTTAAGTTGTGAATTTATGTGACTAGTCCCTTGTGATATGTAAATACAACACGAACTGCTGACCATTATGATGTCCACTAAAGCGCGTTAGGATAAGTGCCAGCGTTAACAGCTCCTCTTGTGGCGTAGCGTAGTACTGTTGGGTCTGATTATGTAAACTTTTTCGATGGATATTTATATGTTTCAATATATATTATATAAACTAAGATACAATTTATGTCAGTTAGGATTTAGCAGTGGTAACTTGTGTAAGAATGATCGGGACTGCCTCTTGGTAAGAGCCTTACCATCATCGATCACACAGGACGTACCTCTAGCTGTTCTTTATTAAATAATTTTCACTGGAAGTACTAAGTGTTCATGACTACATGTCTAATTAGTAGATAGACATAAGAACGTAAGTCAAGTTAATACATTGGCTAATATAGATAAAGTTCCATCTGAAGAAAAGTTATAAAAAGAAAAATACTTATTGGATAATGGAGATTGGCGGGAAGACCAAAACCTGTAGGTAGTAGTTCAGAGATTATTAAATTTAGTTTATAATATCCTACATTTACTATCGTCTCAAATAGATCCAAGTAAATGAGTCATACCAAATACTCAGGTTATTGGAGCCATCAAACTGAATTTAGAACACTTTGGAAATATTGGAAAAAGAATTTGTATTAAATTATTTTAGATACAATTAAAAACCAATATGTTGTCTCATTTGATCTTGATATTTTAGACTGACCGGAGACCATATTTCTACATAGCCCCCAGTAGCTTTTAGGACTACGGACGTACGTGAAGGTACGATCTAGTTCGTAAAGCGAAAACCAAAGTAAAAACGGTTTCGGTCATGACTTATCGAGTAAGTATGTGCCTATATGTACGAGTTCAAGACTCATGTTGTACTCTATGTCGTTTAGTATTTGGTCCAGTAACCATTTCCGATGTAGGCGTCTTACGTTTATTACTTGGTAAGGTAATAGCCAAAGGTTGTTCTTCATTAGTAAGTAAGTTCGAAGAATTTTCTGCTCTGTTGGTAATCAAATCAGAAATCTTAGTCACCTAGGAAGTAGGTGGCAAATAGGGAATTTCAGATCCATCCGGGTATGTAGTCACCTGGGGAAACCCTTTCCGTTTATCTCGTGTGTCCTTATGTAAACGCTTATTCCATTTCTGATTAAAAATATGAAGGAAGTCGCGAGATCAACGAACCGCATCAGAGGTTAGCCAAGCTACTGTTGCATCCATAAAACGGGTCTTGTAGTAACTGTAACCGTCTTCGGATGTTTTGTCAATTATATCTTTGACTTGTGACTCCATAACTGGGACATCAGAATCAAATGAGCGAGCGAATGAGAGTTCGGAGGTGGGGATACGGTGAGTGCCTAGATTGGTTGCGCTAGTACCATCAATGTTATTCACTTCGTAAGTATCACTCTTCTCATCATGGTAGGAAATAACAAAAGGTCCTATCGTCTTAGAAGAGAGTTCGGTAACGTTGGCGTTTCGATTTATAATGTTAACGTAATCGCCGACTTTGAACTGAACAATGTTCTTAGTGTTATTCCATCGGTCATACGCTTTAAGTAGGACGCGATTCTTGTGCTCGAGTAAACAGGGGTAAACAACGTTCTGCATATGCTTGATCTTTTGTAGCCACGGGGTAGCGTGTTTCTCGGGCGCAGTTTTATCAAACGTTGCTTGTAATTCACTATAGCGGCCAAAGAAATAGTGAAACGGGAGTGTTCCAGTTTGAGGATTCATGCAGTTATTCATTTGAGTCTGAACCCATTTCAAATGATAAGGCCACATATCCTCAACGTCATCTAGTGCGGTACGCAAGAGTTTCTTAAGTTCTCTATGACGTGTCTCATTTGCACCCTGCGTTTGAGGTTTGTAAGGAACACCACGCCTATGGGTCATGCCTGATAGGAGTATAAGTGCCTCCATTACGTCGGTACAAAACTCACTACCGTTATCAGAACATAGTACTCTCGGGGGGAAACCGAAGTCATTAAAGACGTGATAGCATAATTCTGCCACTGTTTGTGGACGTTTGTTCGGTATTGCATAAAGCAAGTTATAGCCCGAAGCCACACATAAGAAATGACAGATATATACATCGCCAATATGCTTGGATCGCGGGAGTTTAACCAAATCGACTATGACTCGGCGCATCGGTTGGTCTTCTGTCACACTTTTTTTAGGGGTGCCCAACCGTATCGCTTGATCTGGTTCTTTTCACAATCAGTACAGCGTCGGTATACTTCACGTATGGTTTCTTTCAGCGCCGGGTGATCAAGCCCTGCACGAATAGCCATTTTATAAGTATGCTCATATGCTCGATGCGTTAAATTATGTATAATTTTAACTCTACTTTCGAGCTCCTCTAAGTCAGTCAGATTCTGCGTAACGCTGGCTGGATGAACCATAGTCCTGTTGGAAAGGGCAACCTCAGTATCAGGAGGGGTAGAGTCCTGAGATACATAATTGACAACATTGGATTGTTGAAGTATCTTCTTCAGTTGTTTCGCAACTCCTGTCTGTTCTTTAAGCAGCGCTTTAAGTAGTTGAGTGCGAGCTTCAGGTTCTCTTAGAGTTTTGAGTCTTTGATCCATGGCCTTAGCTAGTTCCATGTTTTTTACGATCTAATGTTGTCAATTATGTATCACAGGACTCTACCCCTCCTGATACTGAGAGTTTACATATTTTTCAGTTAGATTTAGCAGTG
>LUCW03001380.1:0-11043 GCA_001586965.3 Sphaeroforma sirkka | reverse complement strand
TACTGAGTATATTCCTGAGCTTCACGATCTATTCACGAATTGCTTACGTTCCAAGATCGACTTTGTAAATCTCTTTTCAGAGACTGCTAAGAACATCGATGTTGAGGGACTTCTACCCAAGCACCGAAGAACCATGAAGACAGCTTCTCTACATTGTGATTCAATTTTACACCACCTCAACGAAAATACGCAGCGATTCCAGATTATCTGCATGATCAATTCATAAGTTGATGTTAACTAAGTTTCAAGGCGTTCAGGAATACCTACTAAGGGTGACTCAGCTGTGTTGCCGATTGCCAAGGAGGTAAATGCGGCCAATATGAAGCCCTATTTCACCAAGGATCGTATTTCAGAGAATGAAGTAGCTTTCAAGGATAAACGATTCGATGTTAGCCAAGCAATAAAATTTTTAGCGTCGCACTATCCGAAACCTCAGGCTGTAAACTTCGATGGAAATTACTAGATTTCAAACTATATTAAACTAAAATACAATTTAGTCAGTTAGGATTTAGCAGTGGTAGCTTGTGTAAGAATGATCGGGACTGCCTCTTGTTAAGAGCCTAAATATCCTCGATCACACAGGGCGTACCTCTAGCTGTTCTTTATTGAATAATTTTCACTAGAAGTACTAAGTGTTCATGACCACTTGCATAATTTGTAAATAGACATATTAACGTAAGTCACGTTAATACATTAGCTGACATAAATAAAGTTCCATCTGAAGAAAAGTTAAAAAAAAAGAAAAAAAGACTTATTGGATTTTGGAGATTGGCGGGAGGACCAAAATCTATAAGTAGTAGTTCGGAGATTATAAAATTTGAGTTTATAATATCCTACATCTACTAATGTCTCAAATAGGTCCAAGTAGACGAGTCATACTTCAAATACTCAGGCTATTGGAGCCATCAAAGTGAATTTAAGAACACTTTGGAAATATTGGAAAAAGAGCTTGTACTAAATTATTTAAAATACAAATAAAACCAATGTATTATCTCAATTGATCTTGATATTTTAGACTGACCGGAGACCGTATTTCTACATAGCCCCCCAGTAGCTTTTAGAACTACGAACGTACGTTAAGATACGATCTAGTTGGTAAAGCGAAAACCAAAGTAAAACGGTTTCGGTCATGACTTATCAGTAAGTATGTGCCTATATGTACGAGTTCAAGACTCATGTTGTACTCTATGTTGTTTAGTATTTGGTCAGTAACCATTTCCGATGTAGGCGCCTTACGTTTATTATTTGGTAAGGTAATAGCCAAGGCTGTTCTTCATTAGTAAGTAAGTTTGAACAATTTTCTGCACTGTTGGTAAGCAGATCAGAAAGTTTAGTCACGTAGGAAGTAGGTGGCAAATAGGGAATTTCAGATCCGTCAGGGTTTGTAGTCACCTGAGGAAACCCTTTTCGTTTATCTCGTGTGTTCTTATGTAAACAGCTTATTCCATTTCTTATTAAAGATACGAAGAAGGGTGATCGCGAGATTCACGAAATGCATCGGAGGTTAGCCAAGCTACTGTCCCATCCATGAAACGGGTCTTGTAGTAAAAGTGTAACCGTCTTCGGATGTTTTGTCAATTATATCTTTGACTTGTGACTCCATAACTGGTACATCAGAATCAAATGAGCGAGCGAATGAGGTTCGGAGGTAGGGATACGGTGAGTGCCTAGATTGGTTGCGCTAGTACCATCAATTTTATTCACTTCGTAAGTATCACTCTTCTCATCATGGTAGGAAAATAACAAAAGGGTCTATCGTCTTAGAAGAGAGTTCGGTAACGTTGGCGTTTCGATTTATAATGTTAACGTAATCGCCGACTTTGAACTGAACAATGTTCTTAGTGTTATTCCATCGGTCATACGCTTTAAGTAGGACGCGATTCTTGTGCTCAGTAAACAGGGGTAAACAACGTTCTGCATATGCTCGATCTTTTTTGTAGCCACGGGGTAACGTGTTTCTCGGGCGCAGTTTTATCAAAACGTTGCTTGTAATTCACTATAGCGGCCAAAGAAATAGTGAAACAGGAGTGTTCCAGTTTGAGGATTCATGCGGTTATTCATTTGAGTCTGAACCCATTTCAAATGATAAGGCCACATATCCTCAACGTCGTCTAGTGCGGTACGCAAGAGTTTCTTAAGTTCTCTATGACGTGTCTCATTTGCACCCTGCGTTTTGAGGTTTGTAGAGAACACCACGCCTGTGGGTCATGCCTGATACAGTATAAGTGCCTCCATTACGTCGGTACAAAACTCACTACCGTTGTCCAGAACATATGTACTCGGGGGAAACCGAAGTCATTAAAGACGTGATAGCATAATTCTGCCACTGTTTGTGGACGTTTGTTCGGTATTGCATAAAACAGAGTTATAGCCCGAAGCCACACATAAGAAATGACAGATATATACATCGCCAGTATGCTTGCGATCGCGGGAGTTTAACCAAATCGACTATGACTCGGCGCATCGGTTGGTCTTCTGTCACACTTTTTTTGAGGGTACCCAACCGTATCGCTTGATCTGGTTCTTTTCACAATCAGTACAGCGTCGGTACATACTTCACGTATGGTTTCTTTGAGCGCCGGGTGATCAAGCCCTGCACGAATAGCCATTTTATAAGTATGCTCATATGCTCGATGCGTTAAATTATGTATAATTTTAACTCTACTTTCGAGCTCCTCTAAATCAGTCAGATTCTGCGTAACGCTGGCTGGATGAACCATAGTCCTGTTGGAAAGAACAGCCTCAGTATCAGGAGGGTTGGGTAGAGTCACGCGAGATACATAATTGACAACACTGGATTGTTGAAGTATCTTCTTCAGTTGTTTCGCAACTCCTGGCTGTTCTTTAAAGCAGCGCTTTAAGTAGTTGAGCGCGAGCTTCAGGTTCTCTTAAGTTTTGAGTCTTTGATCCATGGCCTTAGCTAGTTCCATGTTTTTTTACGATCTAATGCCGTTTCAATCGGCATTACCTCGACTACAATCTTGTTGGGTGCATGTGTTTGTACGAGTCTTGAGCTTTTGTTCAAACTCTTTAGACTCCTCTAGTTTAGCTAAGAATTCGGTTGAGGTTTCCACTTGAAGGTGGTACCTGCAGGGACCGATGCGACAAACAATGGTGTGTTTCCAAGGCGTCTTCTTAATAGAATAGGATCCCTGATACAGAACGTGTCGGTTTCACGGTCGACATAAATAGGTTCGTCTTGAATCATATTAATTAAATCACGTATCCATGGGTCGGGTTACGTAAGGGACAACACAGCGTAATGGTAGATTTCGTAATATTAACATAATTTGTAACAACTGTGCGATAAGTTGACAAGGTTGGGTTTGGCCACGCATTATGCTTTGATAAGTCAAGCTGAAATGCATCACCTTTAGGATGAGTCAACGACCTATATTCAGAAAACCTGTTTGTTATGTTCTGCGGCGAACATATCAACAGTAAATGGACCCCGTCGTGATTGAGCGAGGTTAAACCATTTCTTATTTAGCATCCAATCGGTTTGCTAATAACTGTTTGACTGTTTTCTGGTAGTCGGGCACAAGTCGAGAGGAAGCATGTCAGGAAGATGGTTGTCTGTATTCCTGGAATGTGGCTCGTTATATTAAAAGCGAACTTGGCAATAATGTCATGCCAACCTGCTCACCAACTGTGAATCGAGGGTTCATATCTTTTAAGTATGTTAAAGACTTTTTGATCACAGGCGACAGTAAAGTAACTTCCATAAAAGGTAGTCTTTAAACTGTCTTAGCGCAGTAACTATAGCAGAGCTCTTGTTTAACGGTAGGGTAATTCCGTTGACTCTTATTATAACTCTTGCTAAAGAATTGTATGTAGCGCGGTTTTACCATTTATCGTTTGGTAAAACACTCCACCTACCGCTCGATCTGAAGCGTCGGTTGCTACTTGGAATGGGACACCATCCACAGGGGTACTGCATGATGGGTGCGTCCATTACTTTACTTTTGACTAGTTTAAATGCATCATCACATTCTTCAGTCCAAAGCTTTCCCAAAGGTCTTTTGTGCAGCCGTAGGTGACTGAAGGCTTTAAGTAATGAGAAAGATGCGGTACCGAATCGAGGAAAGAAGTTAACAAACCCACACACAGAGTTCACATCTCTTCCAGTAATTGGTGTTGATAAATCAACAGAAACTGTTTCTTGCCAGGATCAATTTCTACCCCTGCTGCAGATACTTTGTAGCCAAGTAAGAAGTGTATAAGTATCTTTAGCAAAAGAACACTTGTCTTCGTTAATCTTAAGTTTAGCATGATTAAGTCGCTTTAAGACTTCTTTAACGAGTTTAGCATGTTCATGTGCTGTCTTTGTAAAGACAACTATATCATCTAAATAGACTGATACGTTATACGACAGGGTCCGCAAATAGTTCCATCATAGCTTGTTGGAAGAAAGAAGGTAACATGTGTAAGCCTTCAGGTGCACCTTTTAACTGGTACTTCTTACCTTGCCAAGTAAAAGGAAAAGTATTTCCTATGAGGGCTCATATATCTGTAGTTGATGGAATGCAGCTTTTAAGTCTATCTTGGAAAAGATAGTCGCACCCTCCATTTTGCGTAGTATCTCGCTTATCTTAGGTAAGGAAAACTATGTTGCGGAATTAGTTGTTGATTGGCGAGCAGATTCTAGTACTACCTCTTGTTTTTTTTACTAAACGTTCCGCTCAGATTTATATTGATCGACCACTAAGAAGGCTAGAGTTAGCAGGGGTTGCATCATAATTGATTTCAATTGAACCCTGTTTTTTAACAATCTTCGATTTGGGTTTTTGACAACGTCTTTGTGTTGTCTCAACTCACATAGATTATATGAGAGAACACTTTTGCTTAGAGAAGTCGACATTTGTTAAGTCAAGTCTAACGTACATTTAGAGAACTGCAAGCATACACACCAGTCAGTTGTGTATTTAATATTTACTGTTTTAACATGAATTAAGATCCATAATTATATCGGTGAAGTGCCGGAATCATGTCTTTTGCTTCACCTTCCGGAAGTTGCATTATCTTTAACATATTATCGTCATTTGATCTTTATTCAGGGTCTAGCCCAGCGTTGGCCAGTGAGTGTGCTCTGCCTCACCTGAAGATCAAGTCATACCTGAATTAAAATCAATATTTCAGAGACATGTCGGTAACGATTAGGTGAGTCTTCCACTTCTATTCTATCGACAGCATTATGTATTGTGCATGGTCAATGGCTTGTTCATAAGTGGCAACTTTACCATTTCCCAAGATTAAATCAATTTGTTTCGTTGCCGGACCATGCATATCTGTAGCGTGAGCTACTCGGCAAGAATAAGCAGGGGCTACCAGCCCCTGGATCAAATAGTGCCATAACTTTTTTCTCCATTTACGAAAACTGTTTTGAAAGATACGTTCATCGCCTTTGGTATAGATTTTTTATTGAACATTTTCTCATAATCTTGCTCCTGGTACGCACATATGGTACTGTGGGGTCCCAGCAACTTTGAGGCGTCTGGTAGAGATCCTGTACAATCCTCTTTTGTTGCCAACCGTTAGTACGCACCCGCACAGTAGCACACTCTTTCATATAGTCCGTCTAAAATCTGAGCTTGCCTGGTGCACACTGTGACAGTCGTCAACATCTCTGCCATTCCACTTGCCATTACGTTTTGTGAGGTTGTAACCACGCTTCTTGCGAGACGCTCTCACCTTCTTATCACCTTTCGGTTCATTTAGAAGTAGAGCCGATACCCCCCTCCGGTAGTAGTGCAGGAGTTTTTCTTGGTTTTTACGCAGTATTAGTCTCTACTGCGTTTTCGCTTAGTGGGCTGGAATTGTGGCAGCTCGCGGGTACTAAGTACTCAAGTAGAGGAATTGGTATGCTTGTGTTGCTATCTTCTCAAAGGCGAACCAAGGCATAGATCCGCAAATCACCATAAGGCGATGATGTCATCGTTGACTTTCTTGAAGAGGTTAGCTCCAGAGTCTCCATCCTCCTGACAAATTAATAAATCTTTAGCAGAGTACCGGTTTTGACCACCCATCCGAGCATTATTCATATGTGTCTCGCCTTAATTAGAGGCACCCTCGAATAATTAGTATCATTCGCAAAGAGACTTTTGAGACTCTAGAAGTTCACGGTCACGTGCATCTTCAAAAGGTGTTAGAAAGTATGTTATCGCACCCAGCTGGTGCCAGGAGTAGGGCTTTCCAGTTGGGCTCATGAAACCCCTTCAAGATAGTTCGCCATTCACCTGGCTCTGAAGAAAAGAAATGAATAAAAGGCATTCTATCATCTACTTATCCTAAAACGGCTGGAAGACTCACTTAAGTTGTTCGAGGCGCTCAGTGTCCTCCACTGTACTCTCATTGAAGCCAAGAAATCCGACCTCAACCTGCGCGTTACCTGGCACCTGCTTTATATAAAGCTTGGTTCTAAGTGTTCACAGGGGCTCGTAACCAGTGCTTTGCAGACACTGAGTGCCAAAGACAGTGTCTGTCTATTCGCACTTGACCTCCGGTGGAATGGCAGATATTTATCCGCTTTCCCTGCTCGATAAGATCAGAGTCATTCAACCGAACAGGTCCTCAAGGACTTTTGCATACCAGAGCGTATTAGCCTGAGACGGAAGTATGTCTGATTCTCACTTTTATAATCCTCAGGGATTAGAGGCGGGAACTCTCTAACAGGTACTGGTGTAGCTTGTTGCAAAAAATCATAGATTACCAGGGTTGAGAGGGTTGTAAATGAGAGATGGGCTTACGAGGATGGTGGCCTCATGGGGTTCCATACAGTCATATCTCTCACGACGGGGGATTTAGGTTTGCATTCAAGAGGATGGTCGATAGTAACATCAGAGCTATAGGGTAGAGGTTTTGAAATAACCCATCTCGCTCTGCCAGTGGTAACTGGCTTGAAATTATTGAAGCATACTGGCTGGTAAACCCAGTAGGTCTCAGGTTTCCAAACCCGGCCCGATTTTTTCTTCTTCTTCCGGTATAGGAAAAGAATATCAACTAGAGTGGGGACACGATAGAGGGGTCCCACAACTTTGCTGCTGCCGCTAGCTCATTCAAGAGCGCTTCAGTAAAATTTCGAAATTGGCGTCGGGTTGAGAGGATCCAACCTTTCGTTGTCAGGGGATGGCGTCTCAGCTTCGGCCCCCCCCCAAGATTTGAGCTGAATGGAATGAAGCTGCTCCATCGATGGCGAGAAACCGAGGGGTTTTCAGGACAGGTCCAGCTTACTTCCTTTTCACGCCGGATTTGTACCAGGTATCGCTTGGGTATGGCGGAATTCTAATGCTGACGACATTCGTATCACGAATTTTCCAGCCTTTCGACGTTTATCCCAATGTTGACGGCACGTGTGGTCAGGGGGGCAAGCTGGGGTCACAGGGCTTCACTCCTAGGTGATACACGGACGCTGGCGAGGCCTTCTTTCCGCAGTAGTGATCTACCTCATCTTCCAAGGCTTTAGGATCCGACGAGTCATCCTCCAGAATAATCCTCTGTGTACCCAACCTCAGAATTTGCTTCCCCAACAGTAGCTCCTCTGGCAGGCTCCAACTCCAGACAGGCTGGAGTGTTTCCACAGGGACCTCAAGGAACCTCGGCGAAAAGACTTAGCAGGCTTAGAGCTAGCATTTCCCTTGCCTTTAGAAGTACCCATAGCCATGGTGACTGCTGAATGAGTAAATCGACGCCGAACAGACTAGTCTAAGTACACTACTGTAACTACTATCTAACTGAAAAAATAATGTAAACTTCGATGGAAATTACTGAGATTTCAAGCTATATATTAAACTAAAATACAATTTGATCAGTTAGGATTTATGAGTGGTAACTTGTGTAAGAATGATCGGGACTGCCTCTTGTTAAGAAACCTAAAATATCCTCAATCACACAGGAGCGTACCCTCTAAGCTATTCTTTATTGAATAATTTTCACTAGAAATTACTAAGTGTTCATGACCACTTGCTAAATTTGTAAATGAACATATTAACGCTTAAGTCACGTTAATACAGTAGCTGATATAAAATAAGAAGTTCCATCTGAAGAAGAAAAGTTAAAAAAAGAAAAAGACTTGACTAGTTTTTTGGAAATTGGCAGGAGGACCAAAATCTACTAAGTAGTAGATTCAGAGATTATAAAAAATTTGGTTTATAATATCCCTACATCTACTAATAAATATAAAATAGGTCCAAATGGAGCAGAGTCATACCAAATACTCCAGGCTATTGGAGCCCATCAAAGTAATTTAGAACATTTGGAAATATTGGAAAAAGAGCATGTACTAGAATTATTTAAAATACAAATAAGTAAACCAATGTATTATCTCTCAGGTGATCTTGATATTTTAAGACTGGCCGGGAGACCGTATTTCTACAAAGGCTGAGCTGAGAAAGCCGCAGGATTGAATCTTCAATAACATGGGAATTTCGATGAAACGTCATAAATGTACTACTAGAGTAGTTCGAAGTACAATAATGTTCAGTAAGAAGAAGTTTTGATACATGACACTATTGTTGTACCAGCAGTTGGTTATTGCTAAACCGATTATTTCAAAGCAGACTCCGTGCACGCATTAAGAAGGAATTGGAATGGTCATGGGTTCAAATGAAGCGGATGTGAATATTTTCCTCAATGACGTGAAACTTAACTGAAAGCAACAAAAGATTCCACCACAATATAAAATTTCAATATGCTCACCTCAAGTTTTCCTAGCAACATGGCTCAACACACAATTTCAAGTCAGAGGCAACGGATACGACCAGTTTTTTCGGTCATGTGCACTTCAGAATACGTTCATAAATACAGGTTCTTCTTCTATGGATAAAGATAATCCAGCCCCTAATTTACTTCCCGAATACACGGGTCGACAACGAAAAGACTTTCTATTGTGCTGAGAATGGCAATAATTCGTCGCATGATACTGCACCATGTTTCAAATTGAGAGACAACAAGAGGCAAACATGCATGGAAAGGAGAATTTGCATTTTAAAAATAAGAAGGCAAGCGCAGATTCCTTCTGATAGATCCATGAAGGAAAAATGCTATTTATTGTATGTCAAATAGGCATTTAGCTTTGAGTATGTGATGGACCATTAGCAGTATTGTCACTACAAAGCTGAAGTAGCTAAGCCTCTATCGATACATGAAATGAGTTCGGAAGAAGCAAGGGATCACATAATATCAGATCCGGCGCTATCACACACACACTCTCTCCCCTGAGGTGTCATAAGGGGCAGCGCGAAAGAGGTGAAAAGAATCTTCACACTTAATGTTACGTCAAAATAGAAGACACCGAAAGAGCTACTTCAATATGATGATACGAACAACACCATTGATGTTATTATGCTCAATGCAGATGACTTGACCAATGAGGATCGTGAGAAAGAAAGCCCTGGCATGGAGAGGACTTTCTGAACTGACATTCTTCAATGAATAGTACTTCAGTAACCACCGAAGAACAAAAGAAATCTGAAGCTTAGCGTATCAATGTGTGTCAATTTGAAGAGATGTTCTTTATGGATATATGTCCAAGATGGATTATTTAAGTAAATAGAGATGGCAGTGGTGAATAAACAAACTTTCTTACTAGTTGAGTAATTCTAAGCGCTGATGTATTTTTTATGCTTTTGAACAAAGTTTGATTAGTTCACACAACAAATAATCCCTCACGGAAATTCAAAATGAGTGAGAAGCGTATACCCTTACACAAAATTGACAGGAACTTCATTTGGTTTCTAGATGTGCTGTATGACTAGAGGTTACAAATTCAGGGATATGAATTTGACCAATTTTTCGTAGTGATGAACGACTTGCCCATGAAAAAAAATACGGACTTCTTGTTTTCGATGTTGATTAGCATGATGCTTTTTTACCAGAGTAGAAGACTTTGTAGCGATGATTTTTTAAGATGCGTTCAATAGCTCTGAAAACAGGAATAACACCAAATTACTTGAAAAGAACGAACGAACGAACACAAAACTAAATGCAACCAACAAGGATGTAAAAAGTTGCTGAAGCTATACAATTCCACCTACAAAAGTTGAAGGTTGATTTAAGTTCAAAGCCGATAAAGTACTGGGTGATATCTGTGCGTTCGTGTCAAATATAAATGGAGAACAATGCGGCGCAATGATTTTTTTACAGGGCACTAATCTCAGTGGCGTATTTAAAGCAATCATGGCCATTTTATAGAGATAGGCCTTGAATGAAGTAACGAAAATAATATAATGGTTGGAAAATTAGATTGTACTGTTAACGGCCCAGTATACAAGGCATATACAGAAAATGAATATCAGGTGTTTTGCAAGGCATGTAAGAACCCACACAAGAAGACATATGAAAACCACCGTACCACCGTGAAAGAACTTGAATATGTTCACTGAAGCTGAACGGAAAACCTCCTACCAAGTTAGGATATACCACATCCTGGAAATTCGTACGCAAGACTGGCATACGAGGGTCGAGCTGCTATAGAATAAACATACAAAAGTTGTTTTGATCACGTTCAGTGATCATCAATTCCTGTTAGAAATCAGTAAGTTAAATATCAAAAAGGATACTGAATCAGCGCGTATACTACAGTATCCAACATATAAGATACAACAAATCATAAATAACATTAACTCACCTTATTATAGTCCAGTACTTATAGTACCGAAACCAAACCAGCAAGGTAAATGTCGTCTGGTGACTGATTTTGGTAGACTCAATATGTTATTGGAATCACGCAAATCATATCTATATCGAAAGTAGCCAAGAGAGGCTCATATTCTGTGCATATCATAGTGTATCGGATCAAAAGGACTAGTACTAAACCATCCTAGTCGACAACGAAAGTCGCAAATCCATATCATTCAGTATAATCAATGCTAAATACCAATATAGGTGTTTGCCACCAAGCTTATAGGTCAGTTGACCCTGTACTGTAAAAGTGTGGCTTCGTTATTTTTCAAAGCATACCCCGAACAATCAATTATGTGGATATGGTGCTACGGCGGGCATTATATTCGACGAATGTCTACACAATACTGATTTAGCCTTTACGGC
>LUCW03001379.1:145000-160523 GCA_001586965.3 Sphaeroforma sirkka | reverse complement strand
TCACGAATTGCTTACGTTCCAAGATCGACTTTGTAAATCTCTTTTCAGAGACTGCTAAGAACATCGATGTTGAGGACTTCTACCCAAGCACCGAAGAACCATGAAGACAGCTTCTCTACATTGTGATTCAATTTTACACCACCTCAACGAAAATACGCAGCGATTCCAGATTATCTGCATGATCAATTCATAAGTTGATGTTAACTAAGTTTCAAGGCGTTCGGAATACCTACTAAGGGTGACTCCAGCTGTGTTGCCGATTGCCAAGGAGGTAAATGCGGCCAATATGAAGCCTATTTCACCAAGGATCGTATTTCAGAGAATGAAGTAGCTTTCAAGGATAAACGATTCGATGTTAGCCAAGCAATAAAATTTTTAGCGTCGCACTATCCGAAACCTCAGGCTGTAAACTTCGATGGAAATTACTAGATTTCAAACTATATTAAACTAAAATACAATTTAGTCAGTTAGGATTTAGCAGTGGTAGCTTGTGTAAGAATGATCGGGACTGCCTCTTGTTAAGAGCCTAAATATCCTCGATCACACAGGGCGTACCTCTAGCTGTTCTTTTTATTGAATAATTTTCACTAGAAGTACTAAGTGTTCATGACCACTTGCATAATTTGTAAATAGACATATTAACGTAAGTCACGTTAATACATTAGCTGATATAAATAAAGTTCCATCTGAAGAAAAGTTAAAAAAAAAAAGAAAAAGACTTATTGGATTTTGGAGATTGGCGGAGGACCAAAATCTATAAGTAGTAGTTCGGAGATTATAAAATTTAGTTTATAATATCCTACATCTACTAATGTCTCAAATAGGTCCAAGTAGACGAGTCATACCAAATACTCAGGCTATTGGAGCCATCAAAGTGAATTTAGAACACTTTGGAAATATTGGAAAAAGAGCTTGTACTAAATTATTTAAAATACAAATAAAACCAATGTATTATCTCAATTGATCTTGATATTTTAGACTGACCGGAGACCGTATTTCTACATAGCCCCCAGTAGCTTTTAGAACTACGAACGTACGTTAAGATACGATCTAGTTGGTAAAGCGAAAACCAAAGTAAAAAAACGGTTTCGGTCATGACTTATCGAGTAAGTATGTGCCTATATGTACGAGTTCAAGACTCATGTTGTACTCTATGTTGTTTAGTATTTGGTCCAGTAACCATTTCCGATGTAGGCGCCTTACGTTTATTATTTGGTAAGGTAATAGCCAAAGGCTGTTCTTCATTAGTAAGTAAGTTTGAACAATTTTCTGCACTGTTGGTAAGCAGATCAGAAAGTTTAGTCACGTAGGAAGTAGGTGGCAAATAGGGAATTTCAGATCCGTCAGGGTTTGTAGTCACCTGAGGAAACCCTTTTCGTTTATCTCGTGTGTTCTTATGTAAACGCTTATTCCATTTCTTATTAAAGATACGAAGAAAGTCGCGAGATTCACGAAATGCATCGGAGGTTAGCCAAGCTACTGTCCCATCCATGAAACGGGTCTTGTAGTAAGTGTAACCGTCTTCGGATGTTTTGTCAATTATATCTTTGACTTGTGACTCCATAACTGGTACATCAGAATCAAATGAGCGAGCGAATGAGAGTTCGGAGGTAGGGATACGGTGAGTGCCTAGATTGGTTGCGCTAGTACCATCAATTTTATTCACTTCGTAAGTATCACTCTTCTCATCATGGTAGGAAATAACAAAAGGTCCTATCGTCTTAGAAGAGAGTTCGGTAACGTTGGCGTTTCGATTTATAATGTTAACGTAATCGCCGACTTTGAACTGAACAATGTTCTTAGTGTTATTCCATCGGTCATACGCTTTAAGTAGGACGCGATTCTTGTGCTCGAGTAAACAGGGGTAAACAACGTTCTGCATATGCTCGATCTTTGTAGCCACGGGGTAACGTGTTTCGGGCGCAGTTTTATCAAACGTTGCTTGTAATTCACTATAGCGGCCAAAGAAATAGTGAAACGGGAGTGTTCCAGTTTGAGGATTCATGCAGTTATTCATTTGAGTCTGAACCCATTTCAAATGATAAGGCCACATATCCTCAACGTCGTCTAGTGCGGTACGCAAGAGTTTCTTAAGTTCTCTATGACGTGTCTCATTTGCACCCTGCGTTTGAGGTTTGTAGGGAACACCACGCCTGTGGGTCATGCCTGATACGAGTATAAGTGCCTCCATTACGTCGGTACAAAACTCACTACCGTTGTCAGAACATAGTACTCGGGGAAACCGAAGTCATTAAAGACGTGATAGCATAATTCTGCCACTGTTTGTGGACGTTTGTTCGGTATTGCATAAAGCAAGTTATAGCCCGAAGCCACACATAAGAAATGACAGATATATACATCGCCAGTATGCTTAGATCGCGGAGTTTAACCAAATCGACTATGACTCGGCGCATCGGTTGGTCTTCTGTCACACTTTTTAGGGGTGCCCAACCGTATCGCTTGATCTGGTTCTTTTCACAATCAGTACAGCGTCGGTATACTTCACGTATGGTTTCTTTGAGCGCCGGGTGATCAAGCCCTGCACGAATAGCCATTTTATAAGTATGCTCATATGCTCGATGCGTTAAATTATGTATAATTTTAACTCTACTTTCGAGCTCCTCTAAGTCAGTCAGATTCTGCGTAACGCTGGCTGGATGAACCATAGTCCTGTTGGAAAGGGCAACCTCAGTATCAGGAGGGGTAGAGTCCTGAGATACATAATTGACAACACTGGATTGTTGAAGTATCTTCTTCAGTTGTTTCGCAACTCCTGGCTGTTCTTTAAGCAGCGCTTTAAGTAGTTGAGCGCGAGCTTCAGGTTCTCTTAGAGTTTTGAGTCTTTGATCCATGGCCTTAGCTAGTTCCATGTTTTACGATCTAATGCCGTTTCAATCGGCATTACCTCGACTGCAATCTTGTTGGGTGCATGTGTTGTACGAGTCTTGAGCTTTTGTTCAAACTCTTTAGACTCCTCTAGTTTAGCTAAGAATTCGGTTGAGGGTTTCCACTTAGTGGTACCTGCAGGACCGATGCGACAAACAATGGTGTGTTTCCAAGGCGTCTTCTTAATAGAATAGGATCCCTGATACAAGAACGTGTCGGTTTCACGGTCGACATAAATAGGTTCGTCTTGAATCATATTAATTAAATCACGTATCCATGGGTCGGAGTTACGTAAGGGACAACACAGCGTAATGGTAGATTTCGTAATATTAACATAATTTAACAACTGTGCGATAAGTTGACAAGGTGGGTTGGCCCACGCATTATGCTTTGATAAGTCAAGCTGAAATGCATCACCTTTAGGATGAGTCAACGACCTATATTCAGAAACCTGTTTGTTATGTTCTGCGGCGAACATATCAACAGTAAATGGACCCCGTCGTGATTGAGCGAGGTTAAACCATTTCTTATTTAGCATCCAATCGGTTGCTAATAACTCTTTGACTGTTTTCTGGTAGTCGGGCACAAGTCGAGAGAGCATGTCAGGAAGATGGTTATGTATTCCTGGAATGTGTGTTATATTAAAAGCGAACTTGGCAATAATGTCATGCCAGCGGCTCACCAACTGTGAATCAGGGTTCATATCTTTTAAGTATGTTAAAGACTTTTGATCACAGGCGACAGTAAAGTAACTTCCATAAAGGTAGTCTTTAAACTGTCTTAGCGCAGTAACTATAGCAAGGAGCTCTTGTTTAACGGTAGGTAATTCCGTTGACTCTTATTATAACTCTTGCTAAAGAATTGTATGTAGCGCGGTTTACCATTTATCGTTTGGTAAAGCACTCCACCTACCGCTCGATCTGAAGCGTCGGTTGCTACTTGAATGGGACACCATCCACAGGGTACTGCATGATGGGTGCGTCCATTACTTTACTTTTGACTAGTTTAAATGCATCATCACATTCTTCAGTCCAAAGCTTTCCCAAAGGTCCTTTGTGCAGCCGTAGGTGACTGAAAGGCTTTAAGTAATGAGAAAGATGCGGTACCGAATCCGAGAAGAAGTTAACAAACCCACACACAGAGTTCACATCTCTTCCAGTAATTGGTGTTGATAAATCCAACAGAAACTGTTTCTTGCCAGGATCAATTTCTACCCCTGCTGCAGATACTTTGTAGCCAAGTAAGTGTATAGTATCTTTAGCAAAAGAACACTTGTCTTCGTTAATCTTAAGTTTAGCATGATTAAGTCGCTTTAAGACTTCTTTAACGAGTTTAGCATGTTCATGTGCTGTCTTTGTAAAGACAACTATATCATCTAAATAGACTGATACGTTATACGACAGGTCCGCAAATAGTTCCATCATAACTTGTTGGAAGAAAGAAGGTAACATGTGTAAGCCTTCAGGTGCACCTTTTAACTGGTACTTCTTACCTTGCCAAGTAAAGGAAAAGTATTTCCTATGAGGCTCATATATCTGTAGTTGATGGAATGCAGCTTTTAAGTCTATCTTGGAAAAGATAGTCGCACCTCCATTTTGCGTAGTATCTCGCTTATCTTAGGTAAGGGAAAACTATGTTGCGGAATTAGTTTGTTGATTGGCGACAGGTCTAGTACTACTCTTGTTTTACTAAACGTTCCATCAGATTTATATTGATCGACCGCTAAGAGAGCTAAGTTAACAGGGGTTGCATCATAATTGATTTCAATTAGACCCTGTTTTAACCAATCTTCGATTTGGGTTTTGACAACGTCTTTGTGTCTCCAACTCACGTAGTTATGTGAAGGACACTTTAACTTAGAGAAGTCGACGTTTGTTAAGTCAAGTCTAACGTACCCATTAGAGAACTTAAACATACACCAGTCAGTTATGGCAATCTTCCTGTTTTGTATAATTAAGTCCATAATTATATCGGTGAAGTGCGGAATCATATCCTTTGCTTCACCTTCCGGAGGTTTAGGTATCTTTAACATATTATCATCTGACTGATCTTTATTCGGGTCTAGCCCATTAGGCAGACCAGTGAGTGTTATACCTAAACTGAGAAGATCAGTCATACCTATAATTAAATCGTATTTCTGAGACATGTCAGTAACGATTAGGTGAGTCTTCACTTCTCTTCTATCTGACAGCATTATGTGTGCATAGTCAATGGCTTGTTCGCAAGTAGTAACTTTACCATTTCCCAAGATTAAATCAGTTGTTTCGTTATGGACAGCCATATCTGTAGCGTAGGCTACTCGGCATGAGATAGCAGAGACTTCAGCCCCTGGATCAAATAGTGCCATAACTTTTTTTCTCCATTTACGAAAACTGTTTGAAAGATACGTTCATCGCCTTTGGTATAGATTTTATTGAACATTTTCTCATAATCTTGCTCTAGTGCGCACATATGGTACTGTCAGTGCTTAACTTGGACGTCTGGTAAGTCCTTGCAATCCTCTTTGTGCCAACCGTTAGTACCCTTGCAAGTAGCACACTCTTTCATATAGTGTCTAAAAAATCTGGCTTGCCTGGTGCACACTTAACAGGGTCGTGTCTACCATTCCACTTGCCATTACGTTTTGTGAGGTTGTAACCACACTTCTTGCAAGGCGCTCTCACCTTCTTATCACCTTTCGGTTCGGTAGAAGTAGAGCCAGTACCCTCCAGTAGTAGTGCGAGGTTTCTTAGTACTACGCGCAGTATTAGTCTCTACTGCGTTTCGCTTAGTGGGCTGGGTGTAGCTCGTGGTACTAAGTACTCTAGTAGAGGAATTGGTATGCTTGTGTACTATCTTCTCAAAGACAGACCAAGGCATAGATCGCAAATCACCATAGGCGATGATGTCATCATTGACTTTCTTAAAGAGGTTAGCTCCCAGAGTCTCCATCATCTGACAAATTAATAAATATTCGCCAGTATAGGTACGACCACCCATCCGAGTATTCATATGTGTCATATGAGCTAGAGCACCTCGAATAGTGGTATCGTTCGCAAAGAACTTGCGAGACTCTAGAAGTTCACGGTCACGTGCATCTTCAAAAAAAGGTGTTAAGTATATTATCACGCAACTGGTGCCAGGGTAGGGCTTTCCAGTTGGGCTCATGAGCCTTCAAGATAGTTCGCCATTCACCTGGCTCACAGAAATGAATAAAGGCATTCATCATCTGCTTATCCCTAAGGCTGGCAGACTCCTTAAGTTGGTCGAAGGCCTTCAGTGTCTCCACTGTACTCTCATTAGTAGAGAAATCGACCTCAACCTGCGCGTTACCTAGCTGCTTTATAAAGCTTGGTTCTAAGTGTTCACGAGGCTCATGCTCAGTGCTACGGGCTGCTAGTGCCAAGATAGTGTCTATTCCCTTTCTCTTGTTATCGATTAGATAGCGAATGTTATCCGCTTTCCTATCGTCAAGGTCAGAGTCATTCAATAGACGGTCCTCAAGGACTTGCATACCAGAGCGTAATAGCCTGAGACGAGTATGTCTGGTTCTCACTTCCTCATCCTCAGGATTAGAGCGGGAACTCTCTAACGAGGTACTGGTGTAGCGATTGCCAAAATCGTGATTACCAGGGTTAGTTGGCAAATGAGGGTCGATATTACGAGGATGGTAAGCCTCATCGAGTTCCATACGATCATATCCTCTGACAGGGTTAGGTTTGTCAAGAGGATGGTCGATGGTAGCATCAGAGCTATAGAGATTAAATTTTGAAATATTATCTCTCTCGCCAGTGGTAACTGGCTTAGTGGTAAACATACTGGCTGGTAAACCAGTAGGTCTCGGGTTCGAAACCCGGCCCGATTTTTTTTCTTCTTCTTCGGTATAGGAAGAATATCAGCTAAGTGGGACACGATAGAGGGGTCCACAACTGCTGCTGCCGCTAGCTCCTTCAAGAGCGCTTCAGTGCGGTTCAATTGGCGTCGAGATTGAGAGGATCCAACCACTCGTTGTCGAGTTATGGCGTCCTCAGCTTCGGCCCCAAGATTTGAGCTGAATGGAATGGCTTCTCCATCGATGGCGAAACCGAAATTTTCGGACCCAGGTCCAATACTTCCTTTTCACGCCGGATTTGTGCTGGAGTGTCCTTTAGATGTGGAGTTATAATGCCCCCCGACATTCGTATCCACGAATTTTCCAGCCTTTCGACGTTTATCCCCAATATTTGACGGCACGTGGTCAGGGGGGGCAAGCTGGGGTCCTGAGCTTCACTCCTAGGTGATACACGGACGCTGGCGAGCCTTTCCGCGGTAGTAGATACCTCATCTTCCAAGGCTTTAGGATCCGACGAGTCATCCTCAGAATAATCCTCTGTACCAACCTCAGAATTTGCTTCCCCAACAGTATCCTCGGCAGGCTCAACTCCAGACAGGCTAGGTGTTTCCACAGGGACCTCAGGAACCTCGGCAGGCTTAGCAGGCTTAGAGCTAGCGGCTCCCTTGCCTTTAGAAGTACCCTTAGCCATAGTATTTGCTGGATAGTAAATCGATGTCAGACAGTCTAGAAGCAGTACACTACTGTAACTACTATCTAACTGAAAAATATGTAAACTTCGATGGAAATTACTAGATTTCAAACTATATTAAACTAAAATACAATTTAGTCAGTTAGGATTTAGCAGTGGTAGCTTGTGTAAGAATGATCGGGACTGCCTCTTGTTAAGAGCCTAAATATCCTCGATCACACAGGGCGTACCTCTAGCTGTTCTTTATTGAATAATTTTCACTAGAAGTACTAAGTGTTCATGACCACTTGCCTAATTTGTAAATAGACATATTAACGTAAGTCACGTTAATACATTAGCTGATATAAATAAAGTTCCATCTGAAGAAAAGTTAAAAAAAGAAAAAGACTTATTGGATTTTGGAGATTGGCGGGAGGACCAAAATCTATAAGTAGTAGTTCGGAGATTATAAAATTTAGTTTATAATATCCTACATCTACTAATGTCTCAAATAGGTCCAAGTAGACGAGTCATACCAAATACTCAGGCTATTGGAGCCATCAAAGTGAATTTAGAACATTTGGAAATATTGGAAAAAGAGCTTGTACTAAATTATTTAAAATACAAATAAAAACCAATGTATTATCTCAATTGATCTTGATATTTTAGACTGACCGGAGACCGTATTTCTACAAGGCTGGGCGAGGAAAGCCGCAGGATTGAATCTTCAATAACATGGGGTAACCGATGAACGTCGTAATGTACTACTAGAGTAGTTCGAAGACAGCAAGATGTTCAGCAAGAAGAAGTTTTGATACATGACACTATTGTTGTACCAGCAGTTGTGCTAACCGATTATTTCAATAAGACTCCGTGCACGCATTAAGAAGGAATTGGAATGGTCATGGGTTCAAATGAAGCGGATGTGAATATTTTCCTCAATGACGTGAAACTTAACTGAAAGCAGCAAAGATTCCACCACAATATAAAGTTCAATATGTCACCTCCAAGTTTCCTAGCAACATGGCTCAACACAATTTCAAGTCGAAGGCAACGGATACGACCAGTTTTCGGTCATGTGCACTAGAATACGTTCGCAAATACGGTTCTTCTATGGATAAAGATAATCAAGCCCCTAAAGTACTGAATACACGGGTCGACAACGAAAAGACTTTCTATTGTACTGAGAATGGCAATAATTCGTCGCATGATACTGCACCATGTTTCAAATTGAGAGACAACAAGAGGCAACATGCACATGGAAAGGAGAATTTGCATTTTAAAAATAAGAAGGCAAGCGCAGATTCTTCTGATAGATCCATGAAGGAAAAATGCTATTTGTGTATGTCAAATAGGCATTTAGCACGAGCATGTGATGGACGTGCGGTAATTGTCACTACAAAGCTGAAGTAGCTAAGCCTCCTATCGATACATGAAATGAGTTCGGAAGAAGCAAGGGATCCCATAATATCAGATCCGGCGCTATCACACACACACTCTCTCCCCTGAGAGGTGTCCACATGGGGCAGCGCGAAGAGGTGAAGAAAGTCTTCACACTTAATGTTGCGTCAAAATAGAAGACATAGAAGAGCTACTTCAATATGATGATACAGACAACACCGATGATGTTGATATGCTCAATGCAGATGACTTGACCAATGAGGATCGTGAGAAGAAAGCCACAACCATGGAAGACTTTCTGAACTGACATTCTTCAGATAGTACTTCAGTAACCACCGAAGAACAAGAAATCTGAAGCTTAGCGTATGTGTGTGTCAATTTGAAGAGATGCTTTATGGATATGTCCAAGATGGATTATTTTAAGTAAATAGAGATGGCAGTGGTGAATAAACAAACTTTCGCACTAGTTGATGGTCGCGCTGATGTATTTTTATGTACGGAGCAAAGTTTGATTAGTTCACACAACAAATAATCCCTCACGGAAATTCAAAGTAATTGAGAAGCGTATACCCATACAAAAATTGACAGGAACTTCGGTTTCTAGATGTACTGTATGACTGAGGTTGGAAATTCAGGGATATGAATTTGACCAATTTTCGTAGTGATGAACAGCTTGCCCTTGAAAAATACGGACTTCTTGTTCGGTGTTGATTGGCATGATGCTTTTACCAGAGTAGAAGACTTGTAGCGATGATTTTTTAAGATACGTTCGTAACAAAGCAAGAGTCAACACCGTGCGAAAGAACGAACGAACACAAAGCTAAATGCAACCAACAAGGATGTAAAAGTTGCTAGAAGCTATACAATTCCACCTACAAATTTAAGGTTGATTTAAGTTCAAAGCCGATAAAGTACACAGGGTGATATCTGTGCGTTCGTGTCAAATATAAATATGGAGAACAATATGGCGCAATGATTTTTACAGGGCACTAATCTCAGTGGCGTATTTAAAGCAATCATGGCCATTTTATAGGATAGGCCTTGAATGATAAACAATATAATGGTTGGAAAATTAGATTGTACTGTTAACGGCCCAGTATACAAGGCATATACAGAAAATGAATATCAGGTGTTTGCAAGGCATGTAGAACCCACACAAGAAGACATGGCAAACCACCGTACCACCATTGAAGAACTTGATATGTTCACTGAAGCTGAACGGAAAACACTCCTACCGTTAGGATATGCACATCCTGAAATTCGTACGCAAGACTGGCATACGAGGGTCGAGCTGCTATAGAATAAACATACAAAGTTGTTTTGATCACGTTCGAAGTGATCATCAATTCCTTGACCAGAAATCAGTAAAGTTAAATATCAAAAAGGATACTGAATCAGCGCGTATACTACAGTATCCAACATATAAGATACAACAAATCATAAATAACATTAACTCACCTTATTATAGTCCAGTACTTATAGTACCGAAACCAAACCAGCAAGGTAAATGTCGTCTGGTGACTGATTTTGGTAGACTCAATATGTTATTGGAATCACGCAAATCATATCTATATCGAAAGTAGCCAAGAGAGGCTCATATTCTGTGCATATCATAGTGTATCGGATCAAAAGGACTAGTACTAAACCATCCTAGTCGACAACGAAAGTCGCAAATCCATATCATTCAGTATAATCAATGCTAAATACCAATATAGGTGTTTGCCACCAAGCTTATAGGTCAGTTGACCCTGTACTGTAAAAGTGTGGCTTCGTTATTTCAAAGCATACCCCGAACAATCAATTATGTGGATATGGTGCTACGGCGGGCATTATATTCGACGAATGTCTACACAATACTGATTTAGCCTTTACGGCAATGACAAACCTAGGAGTATTGTTGAAGTGAAGTAAGAATGTGGTTGGTCATAATCCAGCAGAAATTCTAGACTACCAGTTTAATATTAAAGATATGTTCATTCATTTTGTCACCGACATCAACAAACATCAAAATGACCTAGCCGCATAAATACAATGGAGTTAAGACATTTCCTGGGGTTATATAACTCAGTCCAGAAATAAACTCCAAGCTATGCAAGGACAACACATCCTCTTTACCACAAATTAGGGGGTAAACAGGATGCACGTAAAAAGTTAACGGTGTCACCTCTTGATTGGGACAATGTGACGGAGCGCGCGTTTATTACGTTTAAGGAAGCCTTAGTATTCTCAGCGCTATCCTTTCCAGATTATTCGGATATTGCTTGTTCATTCAGGGCGGAAGTAGACGCCTCTACTGTGAGGGAAGGTTGTGTATTAGTACAAATGCAAAAAAGAAAAAAGAGGTATTGTAAGCGAAGGAACGATTGCATACTATTCACGTGCTTTCAAAAAGAATGAGCTCCCATGGCATATCTCAGAGAGGGAAGCACGCTCTATTGTGTGGGCTTATACGGAAGTATATCACAGTTTTTAATACGGTCAATAATTTGAAGTGTGGATCGACCATAATCCAGACTCGATTTGAAGTTTGTATCGACCACAATCCAAACTGCGCGATAAAGGACCGCTTATTGTGATGGTCATGCGACCTATAGAAGTATAATGACTATCAAATATAAATCAGGGGAGAGCAATACACAAGCAGTTATAAAGAAAATTTGAGAAAAAAAAGATGTGCAGCGTAGACGTAAGTCATCTTGTTCCTACACCATCCAATACCCAGAATGTGAGTGTATTCTCACACGCAGGCCCCCAACTGAAAGCTATAAAACTGTCCAGACACAAGGCGATAATATACAACGTATAAGTGAATACTTGGTACTCACCACTGTAAATGAGAATATAACCTTGATTGAATTGGCAATCACATTGCATATATCACGAAAAGTCGCACGACGTTTGCGTATACAAACTAAGAACTAGTATGTTCAGATGATGGCATAGTCAGACATAAATGTCATTGAACCTAGACAGTACTATTGTCCCAAATCGGTTAGACAGGAATGCCTCATAAATGCACATAGTATTCCAACATCAGGGTACCACGAAATGCATGGAACACATTATAAAAGATAAGCTTTTGGCCAAAGATGGTACAGAATGTCAAATCGCACATACAATCGTATATATTATGTAAGGCTCATTGTCAAGATAAACATCCGAGAACACGTCCACCATCCTATAAGATGTCGATGCCTAAACTGTTCGAAAAAACAGCAGTGGACGTCCAAGGTCCGTTTCCAACAACCGTTTGAAGAAACCCATAAGTACATTCATGTGTTATTACACAAGATATAGTGAGGTATTTTGTGTCTCTGATACAATGTGCGCAAGCATAGCACGTTTGTTTGTACGTAAAATACTGTTTAAGGTATGGAAGAGTTAGATAATTAATTTCAGACAGAGGTTCTGACTTCATATCTGAAATAGTTCGTACGACTACCAAGATGTTTACTATACCAAACAAACAGCAGTACCTGCATAATCATTCCCAAGCAAATGTGAGAGTGAAGAGAATACATGGTAATTATAACACCATGTTTTCACATTAAATAAATGGGACACATACAGTTTGGGTCCTTGTGTTGTAGAAATACGGTCTCCGGTCAGCCTAAAATAACAAGAACAAATGAGATTACACATTGGTTTTATTTGTTTTTTTAAAATAATTTAAAACCTTAGACCCGTAACAGGATTTGGAACCAAAGCATTGTGTTCCGTAGAAGTTACTTCAGGCATGGTCATAATACTTATATGTGTAGCTGGTTGCCTCAATCGGAGTCGAGTGCGAATAACTTCTCCAGAATGCACTTCGAATGATTGTATTATACTGCCATTTTCAGAAACTTCCGACTTCGTAGAAATTGTCTTCGAACAATGAACTTGCATGATAGAATCAACTTTCACGTTGCGTGAATAAGGCGCAGGGACTTTTAATGTTATAATAATTTGCTCCAATGCCAAATAGGTACACACAGTTGTTGTCTTTACTGAAGGTTGACTGCCATCCAGTTCTAGTGTCCCCAAATCTGTGAGATCAGTGCGAGATTCAAAAGCAAATATAAATTCATGTCCTCCTGACGTAACCGCCTCAATTTCGGCAGCACATTTCTGCTGCTGTACCTGTTCCACTCGATGATTCTTAGAGGCGCACAGTGCTGCCCGACAAATCCGTTCTTGATCTACTGCTATTACGCGTTCATGGCACTCTCGATCAGTGAGATTGCATCTGTTATTGTATTGCACCAGATTTTAAACTTCTAGGAACATTGAACACAGTGAAACGCTTCGAGTCCGCACATATACGTCATCTCTTTTCAAAATCGGACTTTTGACAAGAGATACTCTTCCTCCCTAAACTAAAGCCCACACATATAGGGATACTATCATTAAATCACTGGATAGACTAATCACCGTTCTACGTTTCCTCAGTGAGGTAATCAACTGGTCATTATATTGGTATAGTTTTTGCCATTCGGAATGCAGCGGTGTCTCAGCTTTCGGGAGTGGTGCACAACGAGTGCCACCCTTCGATCCCGAAGGCTATTCGTCAATTAGACACGCAACTATGGTGTTCGTAAAAGGATGTGTATGCATACAAAATTCGCATACTTAGGATGTTCTCTCCTATCTTAGTATTATCTCTTAATCGCCAAATCGCGTATATACTGCGCAATTACAATTTAAATCTTATAGGATATTAAATAGTACCCATTTTTTTCTAAAACGCTAAAACCATCATGCTCTACCGCATCGCAAAATGTCTTACCAAAATCCCTTGAATGTGGGTTTCCTCACACTCGTTGCTGACAATGTAAACTTCAGTGGACATGAACTAAGTGTTACTATGTTAGAACCATATATGACAAACTAAGTCAGTTGAGATTGAGCAGTGGTAGCTTGTGTAAGAATGGTCGGGATTGCCTCTGGGCAAGAGCTTTATTAATATCGATCACACAGAACGTACCTCTAACAACTCTAAAAAACATTTTCACTAGACGAACTAAGGGTTCATAGCTCATATAGCATCGTCGTAGATAGCTGAAAGTATGTAAACCATGTAAAGACATTAGCAAATATAAAGGTCCAACTGAAAAAAAAAGAAAAAAAAAGGAAAAGGACCTATCGGATTCTGTAGATTGGCGGGAGGTCCAGGCCAACACGTATGAGTCATATCCAATCTACTACATCTCAAATAGGGCCAAGTATATGAGGCATACCATATGCTCAGGATATAAGAGCCATCAAAGTGAATATAAAACACTGTATTTATTGAAAAATTGAGACTGGCTGGAGACAGCATTTTTGCATCAACGCTTTCGAATTCCATAGCAGTGGAATGAACACGGTGCGGTGAAGTGTCACATGGACCGTTGATTTCCTCCTCCGCACACTCCCCCCCCCCTCCCCCTGGAATTCCAGAGCTCAGCGAGCATACGATACACTAAATAACCTGGTACGCAACCATAGTATCGATGGGGGTATGCTCCTCTATCGACAATGGAGCGATACTAAACGAAAAACCGCAACCATCCTCTTGCGCAAGATAAAAAACTTCATACCTCCGAGCAAACCTTCCTCCAGGACGACATTCCCCACGAACCTCGGTCTCGTTTCCAATGTGTTGTACTATTTAAGGTCCACGGATCAGGTCGCTCATACTGCCACCAACTACTCACCCTGATTTGGCTATAGAATTCCACTTCGGTTTGCTACCGTACTAAAATTTGGCTACCCACAATTAGATATACGCTAAAGATATAGAGTTTCCCAAAGAACTTGATACCCAATGGGCCGCTGACGTATGGTCAGACCTCCCTCTCTGATAACCCAACTACTGCTAATATTCCTGTGTATGTATTTTTTGAAAGGCTTCCCCAATTCCAACTACGCCTGCCATTCCATTCAGTGAATTTACTGGTCACCACCCGCCCCCGATTAGCCATTTCCATCCCATCCATCAGAACAATATTGTCATGGAGTCTATACATACTATCACGTTTCTTGATGAACTAGTACTTCTCAACCAACCCGAGCTGTCACAGGAGCCTATGCCTGCCACCTTTCCTGCTCGACACAGTACTACAACTCCAGCTATACTTAAGCACAGACCCACTACACTAATCCCTCCACCTTTTCTTATTTTCATCTCATCTCCAATACATACTGTCCAAGTGTCCCCTACAAATACATCACTCAACACTCCCAACCCAAATACACCTAATCCTGCTCCCAAACCACATACACTTAATCCTGCTCAGTTTATTATCTCTATCATTAACGAACCACCACATACGCACTTACATCTCGAGTCCTTTTCGTTTTAAATCTACCATAGGTTGTCAGCCTAGTCTCGTTGTACAACGACCCTCCCCACATGTTTTTTCTTCTTGTCTCTCCTGGCTACTTAGTACAAATATGTGGGCTATCTCTAACAATAATCCACATAATCCTTTGCAAACATCTTTTTGAGTGGTCTCTATAATCAATGCAGGAATAGTAATGTTTTAGGCGTTTGTAAACTTGTATCAAATAGAATACTATGTATTTATTTTTATATATACGTTTCATCGATATAGACAAAATCTGGTCTATGCAACACTAGCGAAAAAAAGTATTTTGGCGATGGTATCCAATACACGAGGTAATATTCTATTCAGCAATAAATTTACAAATTCACAAAAATGACTTTGAGGTATAAATAACAATACATGTACATAAACCAATGCATAGCAAATTCTCGTCAAACAATAAAG